>BQNB010048649.1:0-26849 GCA_026074375.1 Tanacetum coccineum
ACGGGAAATAATCAAACCCTAGTAACAATTACGACATACTTTAAATATTGTTAACATGTTTATGTAAAATTTGTTTATTCTTGCATTGTTCCGTCGCGGGTTCCCTTGCGGAAACCACTAATCCCATGCGTTATAGAACGTTTGCAAAATTTAACAAATTTACGTATATAGTCCATGATTTAGCAAAGTGTACATATCAATATACGTACAATAAGCATTTTAATCATGTACTTTTAGTCCATATTAATTTTGAAAAACATTTTTGCATAAATATAATAAAAAGCCATAATATATATAAAACATGCAAAACATATTTACCAAATTAATCACACTAAACAAAATCATTTACGCAATTAAAACAATAATTCAGCAAAAGTCTTCTCATCTTTTGCAATTAACCAATTAATTCACGTAATGATCTCATGCATACCATACTAAACAAGCATGCATAAAATATATGTAGCTTAATAATAATGGTTTACATGCACGTAATCCATGGTTGACAATTTATTAGCAATAAATAAGCTACAATATATTTCAATTCGCAAATTATAATATATGCAGTTATAATAAGCGAAACAAATCTTTCTAAAATATAACCATATTTTATTTCTTATTTTATGTGATATTTAGGGTAAAATATTTCACTAAATAATATCCTAAACTAGGTTTTTACAGAAAAGGCAAGAAATATTGATAACGCTCCAAATATACATAAAATATCCCTTAGAAATGCGAGAAATATATGTGCTAACGCAATAAATATTGCAAGAATGGTCGTTTGTTTTATAAATATTGTTTCAGGACTAAATATGGAAGGAAGGACTTAACGTGCAAGAAATTTGGTTACTTACAACTAATATTCGTCAAAAGAAGGATCTAGAAAGGGACTGTTGATGTTAAAGGCACAAGAGCGCCGGTTTTATTGTCAAGTGCGGCGCACATGTCAGCGTCTTTAATGCAAATCATTTATTAGGGATGTGCGGCGCACTTTTATCCAAGTGCGACGCACTTTCTGTGTCAGTTACTAAAATGTCATCAATGATGCAACTCTTGAATTGCCCAATCATCACTATAAATAGAAGCACGAATTTGAAGGAAAATCATCAATTCATAACAACAATCATCAGTTCATAACACACACTCAATCATTCTTCAAGAGTTGGAGTAAGTTCTTAGGAAGATTTGAAGGGTAAAACCTTCATCTTCATCTTTTTCGGGATAGAAGAGCAAGCAAGTTTCGTAATTTCAAAAGTTAGAGGTGCTAGACATCAGTTGTATCTTTGTTCTAAGAAGAAATTGTTATATTGGATCTTTTGCTCTTGAAATTTGGTAAAGAAACATGTTTCCATCTTTTTATAATATGAATTTTGGATCTATTCTACTTGTTAAATGTGTTGCTATTATGATTGTTGAGTAGTTTAACATGTTTGGTTAGGAACTATTTGGATATAATGGATCAAACTTGACTATTTGAATGAACTTTTGATATGAATAATATAAGCTTGATGTTCTTGGACTTGGATCCTTTAATCTTCGTTTGATCACCATTCATTACGGACATAGGTCGAAAGACTCCAGATTAAATGGTGATTTCCAAGTTGTTTGTCTATGACAACTAGACCTTAGCCTTGTGAGAATTGGCTAAGGAAACAAAAATTAACCCAAGTACAAAAAGGTTTAACGCCAAACCACATGTCTACGAACCGGTTTACACGCTATAATATACGGATTACACTTAAAGCATTTTCATAATTAAAAATAAAGGCCGAAAGGGTTTTGCATTATGAACAATAGACAATCTTTTTAAGCAACTAAACACTCTTAAATCGATTATAACTACATCCGTGAATCATCCTTCTATTCAAGTTTATCTATTATATTTCTTGTTCCTTGACCAAACATCTCTTTTAACTGAATTAAACCATTATCTTTAGAACCGTGACAATCTATAAGATAATCTTTTTTCGTGATATTATCGACTTTATCTTAGAATTGCCAATCTCCTGTTAAACGACCTGACTTACCTACAATACTATATTATAAACGAGGATTATACTTTACCCGTGTGTTTCCATATAATTGTTTGGTATTTTCAGTCTTATAAATTTAAAGCTTTTGAAACACATCAAAGTTTTTGGCGTCGTTGTCGGGGATTGAAAACATTTTTCGATAAAGTCATTTTTAATATTACAACCTAAATTTTAAAAATCGCCGTACCGTTTTCTGGCAAACAGAAACCATTTTATTGTTACTGCTTCAGAAAGTGCGCCGCACTTACCCAAAGTTCGCCGCACTTTTGAGTGATAATTGAGAAAAGAAGTTGGAATTAAAGTAACTTGACCATAACAAAAAAAAACCCAAAGAACCTCATAATCTGTAATTTAACTTTTGAATGAGGAATATATTTCCAATATTGATAATTGTTAAATTTGTATATAACTTGTGTTTAAAAATGACAAAAGCAAAAAATATTTTCTTATTAGCTTATTTGGTTAATTGTTTACATAATTGCTTATGTTTATTATGTGTTAAATACCTTTTGAAGAAATTCAAGATATATATATTAAGTCTTTTTGATAAATTGTGCAAATAAAGAATACAATAAAAATTAAAAATGACATTTCCAGAAGTGCGCCGCACTCGTACCAAAGTGCGCCGGTGTTTCTGGAAAATAAAGAAGGATTATTGACTTTTCAGAAAGTGCGCCTCACTTTTTCACAAAACCGCCGTACTTTTCTGTCTGAACCAAAACAGTATGCTAAAAACTCATATTTTGCAAAGGGATTGTTTGAAATAAAGATTGCTATGTGCTTATTAATATTATGTAAGTGTAGGAAGTTGCTTATATATGCTCTGACTAACCCACTAATGTTTATTTTGATATTATATTGTTTTAAAAGTAATATGGACTCGAGTACGGGAAAGATGTGCCTAGTAAAGGACGTGATTGAGATCTCTAGTGACCGAAACGAAGGGTCAGGAGATTGGGATTTGCCTGAATACAAAGATACAACAGGAAGTGGAGGAAAGAAAGAACTTGAAGCTTTGGTCTTTCACAAAATGGACACTGAAGAGGATAGTGATCGGTATATTGCACAATGTTTTGTGAATGGATTATATGCATCAGATGCAGAGATCAATTTAGAAAAGAACGATAACTTAATCTCAAACGACTACGCAGTCAAACTTTGTCATGAGTATGAGGTTAGGAAGGGAAAGAAGTTGGTTAAAAAGGAGTTGATGGTATTTTAAATTACAATGAGAGGAAATTTACTTTGTTCAATTCATCATAAATCCTGAAGAGGACGAATTTGAGCCAGGATTAATTTTCGGAAGATCATTCTTGCGTTCTGCCAATGCAATCGTAAACTTCGGGGAAGGCACTATTACAATACAACCTGACTTTGACCCTTTTCTTTTAAGCAGTGATGAAGAAGGGAAACCAAACCTTGATGACTTGGAAACGTTGCTTGACTTTGACTTTGATGAGGTACCACAAACAGAAACCGATCTTCCACCAATGGTATGCAAAATGGGCAAGGGAAGTAGAAATAAAAAGAAAGTAATGGAAAACATCATGTACTTTAATAATGGTGTTGGACCATCTTCATCCATTGGAATACCCTTAACCCAAGAGGAAGCTGAAAAGAGGGCACTTGCGCACAATATCAGTATGAGGTATGAAATTCTAGAAGAAGTGAGGCCGGTAATAGAAACATTGGCCTATAATGATAAATACAAAAAGTTGTTGGATGAAATCTGGGCTGACAAAGTCAGATTAGATGGAATGATTAAACCGAAAGAAGAAAAAGCAATGGCAAAAATGAAAGGGCAGATGCTTAAGGAAAAGAAAGATCCAGGGGCATTCATATTTCCAATTAGGCTGGAAGGCCGAATCAATGAAAACGCTCTCGCTGATACAGGATCTGACACTAACACCATGCCATACAGAATCTACGAACAGCTGGGTAGAGATGATATCATGAAAGAAGACAAGAACATAACAATGATTAACTATACAGAAGCTGAAGTAACTAGTCGGTTGGTAAATGTACTATGTCAAGTTGGATTTACCACTCTGTCTGCCAAGTTCTTAATTTTGGAAATATATGTAGACCGACACTGCACCCATGCGTAGGGGTCGTGGATTCCTTAATACGATTGGAGGCAACATTGACATTCCAAACAGGATATTTACTACTTTTGATGGACATACTCGTCAAACCTTTAGAGCAGCTAGAATCAAGAAAAAATCAGAATGCTAGGAGAGCGACTCAGAATGACGAGAAGACTAATAGTGATTAAGAGAATGATATGGAACACCAATTCACAACGCTAGAACAATCGATACCAAAACAATGACCAACCCTGCTAAAAACAGACCTGTCAAACTCTTGATCAGTAATAAAAACCCCTTTAGAAAGTCAGCGAGTGGAAAAAGGGCTGTAAGTTTTCTAATCACTCCCTGCTAAACTAAAGAGATGTGACTGGAAGACCGATTTACAAAATTAATGCTATTCTAATCCTGAGTTAGCAACTGGGCACTGAAAAACTAAGACTCGTTTAACCGAACCCTATGGAAATATCTACATGCAAGCTTTTGTGACCAAACCCACGAAGAGAAAATTATCTAAATATCACAAGTTGAGTGACATAATGTCACCAACTGTTCGTCGAGTAAGCTTTAGAAGTAAGAAATCGGGCGAACAGGAAGAATTTGTGCACTCCCAAAAGAATGTTTATCGTACTTTAAATTTTACTTTTTATCGTATGCATATCTAAATAAAATCAATTGTATTTAATCCATTATGGATTATACTTTGATGTACGGGGACTACCCCGATATTAATGAATGAATATTTTGGTGGACTAGTTTACGTTTCAGTTATTATAATTAATTAAAAAAAAACCCAAGTTCGTCGCACTTAGTAGAAGTGCGCCGCACTTTCAGTTATTTCAGGAACTAAAACTTATAAAAGAAGTTTTCAACTCATTATAAATACCACACAAAAGAAAAAAACTTAGACTCCGTCGGGTTTACAATCAAAAAACGCATGGGGGGGGGGTGGGGAACGGAAAGATTCTGCAAAAACCACATCCACCAATCTTAAACATCGCCAAGGTCTATGATTATTTCATTCTTTACTATTTCTTATTATCAAATCTATTATAATTGTATGTTTAGGGTTTATATGAATTAAGTTTAAAATTATGCCAATAATAACAATTGCGCTAAGGACTAGAATATGCATTAATTATTAATACACATTAAAGATATATGCCCTTGAATAAATCCAGGTTTAACTATTTGGAATTAATATTTGGATTAAGATAAAATTGTTAAAAACTCGTTTTGTTTAAAACAAAGCAGGAAGTGCGCCGATTTTGGTTTGAAAACCGCCGCACTTGCTTGATTATTTGAAAAACCGCCGCACTTAGGATTTGTGCGCTGCACATTTTATCACAGAAAGTAATAGAATGTTTGCAAGTTGATCAAGAGATAACCAACAATGCTAAATCTTGTCTAACTTAATTATATATCACGTCTTTGGTTGATTTGTGTTGTGTAGACTTCAGGTACATACGGTCATGAGGCCGGGTCATCCCGTGCCAAACGCTCTAGAAATGTTGAAACCGTCGAAGAAGCATTACTCCCAGATGTTCACCATAAATTCTTAGAATGGAGAGGTTGCAGTAAAGAAGCAAAGTCTCGTTATAATTCTAGGTTGGCAACTTTGCTCCTAAAACTCATTTATTCACCGCAAATCGTGGATTGGTAGTTGTTACACAAAATTGGTTGTGGAGACGAGATTGATCAAATGTTAAAGATTAGTTTGAAGGAAGCTCAATCCGATGAGGAGATATTCTTTTCTGTGGCTTGGGTAAGGGCTTTTAATACAAGTAAACCTATTTACCCATAACTTTGTTGTGAGTTCTATGATACTTATGAGTTTGATAAAGTGTGTGCGGATGATGAGTTACAGTCAAAGAAGATAAACAGTTTTACACTAGGAGGACGTGCTCATAGTCTAACTTTGTTGGAATTTGCTAGGAGAGGGATTGTATCATGTTGAGGAGTTGGAGGAAGAAGGTTTTGATACATATTTTCAAGGAGGTTTGAGAAGTGATGAAAACTTCAATGCTAGAGAATATTGGGAAAGGATTAGCATAGATAGGGACTTACATTTATCTAGGAGCTCAATCACTTCCGTTAGATTCCTGATTCTCAGAGTGTTGCATAAAATGATCACTTACGGATTATGTCAGAGGACGACTGGATATGAGAAGATTCAGAGGAATGATTTGTGGTTGTTAAGTATGTTTGAGGATAGACATCAGAATGGGTATGCAAATGTGGCTTGGGTGATTGCAAAATGGATGAAAAGAAAGGGAGCTGGAAGTCAGAAGGACAGTCAGATTTGTTGTGGTCAGTTCATTTCGAAGATTGCTAGGAAAAGCAAAGTTTTGACTGAAGAGACAATACGTAGCCTGAGTACTCCGGTTTACTGCAGAGATTTAGACAGGACTACCCTGAGAGAGTTGATCGACTCTGAGGATAGATTGATTCCTGAGATTCCGGTTGATGATGTCCCGAGAGTTGCCGCCCAGAGAGCTCCGAGAGTTCAGCGAGCTTCGATGCAGGATTTATATGAGCGTATGGGTAGCATGGAAATCAGACAGGAGGCGATAGAGAGGATGGAGTACAGACATGCATATCACTGGGATAGGTACCAGGGTGTCTTTGAGCACATGGCAGGAGTTTATAGTGTTCCGTTGCAGGGTGCTTATAACCCACCTGGTTATGCTCAGCCCTAGTACGACCAGTACTACCAGCAGTACTATCCGCAGCAGCCACCACAGCAGCAACATGATGATGAGGAGGACGAGTAGTATCGGATGACACGAGTTGGATATGTGATTGTGTGTGTTTGGACACACGTGTTTCAAAAACAATATTATTATTATTATTATTATTATTATTATTATTATTATATGTAAATGCCTCTGTTGGCATTAAAAACAATATTTTAAAACTTATTAATCAATCAGGATAATTATTATTATGCATCTGTTTTGGAATATGTGTATTTGAAACAGGAAAAAGAGATGAAAAAACAAATGCAAGCAAGAGGTTTGAAGGATACGCAATACCAAAAAGTATATTTCACTTTCTCTATTTATCTTTTCTCTATAATCTTTCGCATTAGGGACAATGCTCATATTAAGTATGGGGGAAGATAACCTAGAAAGTGAAAACATTTAAAAACCGTAATAACAAATTTAAAATTTTCACGATCATAAGCAATCTGACTCGAGATAGATAACGTTACTAGCATATTATGCCATCAATTAAAAGTGAGGTTCGCCCTTAGACTTTAAGATTTCGGGTATCCATCTTTGATACCCAAGATAATTGATGCCTTTAGCAGTTTTAAGTTAGTGGGTATTGAGGGGGAGAGAATGGTGTTGTTGATTGCAGTCATATATGTCTATTCCGTCGTTACGGATGTGTATGTATGGTCTTTGTCGCTTTTTCTGGAACAGTGGTATTGGTTGAAAATTATGAGTGTGCCGGTGATTTGTAAATTCTAGAACTTGTGCATGAAATCTTTTCGAGACCGCAGTAAGATCACGCTTGCGTGATATAAACATTTTTCTGATTAAGAGGTATTATTAAAATGGAAAATATAAATGAAATACTTTGTTGAAATCACTTTTTAATTAAATCATATGAAATTTTATCCGTTCGAAGTATTGCGCAAAGTGTTCTTATCATAAGTATGGGGGGAAGCAAGTTCCCCCAAGACTATTCTAAAAAAAGAGAGAAAGAAGAAGTCTGAATGTCTGAATATCACCTAAACAAAGAAGTTCGATGGAATAACGGATAAGATGGATTATTATTTAAATATAAACTCTTTTCAACAAAACAAACCCGAAACTTACTAGTATGTAACCTCTTTTGAAGATAATGTCCGGTGCTTACGCCATGTCGGTGGAGTTTAGTTTCTAGTACAAGCTTATGGTAATTTGTACATTTCATGACTGTGCGTTTGAGTGACTCCCGTTTATCACCCATTTCACTAAATTGAGTGTGAGTGGATCTAAAATAAAACTTATCCGAAATTTCAAGAGTTGCTTTATAGCGGTATCTATGCTTATGATTTCTAATCTAATCAAATGAAATTCTTTCACTTTGATTGCTTGAGGGCAAGAAATAAGCTAAGTATGGGGGATTTGATAACGCTCCAAATATACATAAAATATCCCTTAGAAATGCGAGAAATATATGTGCTAACGCAATAAATATTGCAAGAATTGGTCGTTTGTTATGTAAATATTGTTTCAGGACTAAAAGTGGAAGGAAGGACTTAACGTGCAAGAGATTTGGTTATTTACAACTAATAATCATCAAAAGAAGGATCTAGAAAGGGACTATTGATATTAAAGGCACAAGTGCGCCGGTTTTATTGTCATGTGCGGCGCACTTGTCAGCGTATTTAATGCAAATCATTTATTAGGGATGTGCGGCGCACTTTTATACAAGTGCGGCACAATTTCTGTGTCAGTTACTAAAATGCCATCAATGATGCAACTCTTGAATTGCCCAATCATCACTATAAATAGAAGCACGAATTCGGAGGAAAAATATCAATTCACAACAACAATCATCAGTTCATAACACACACTCAATCATTCTCCATGAGTTGGAGTAAGTTCTTAGGAAGATTTAAAGGGTAAAACCTTCATCTTCATCTTTTTCGGGATAGAAGAGCAAGAAATTTTTTGTAATTTCAGAAGTTAGAGGTGCTAGACATCAGTTGTATCTTTGTTCTAAGAAGAAATTATTATATTGGATCTTTTGCTCTTGAAATTTGGTAAAGAAACATGTTTCCATCTTTTTATAATATGAATTTTGGATCTATGCTACTTGTTAAATGTGTTGCTATTATGATTGTTGAGTAGTTTAACATGTTTGGTTAGGAACTATTTGGATATAATGGATCAAACTTGACTATTTGATATGAATAATATAAGCTTGATGTTCTTGGACTTGGATCCTTTAATCTTTGTTTGATCACCATTTATTACGGACATAGGTCGAAAGACTCCGGATTAAATGGTGATTTCCAAGTTGTTTGTCTATGAGAACTAGACCTTAGCCTTGTGAGAATTGGCTAAGGAAACGAAAATTAACCCAAGTACAAAAAGGTTTAACGCCAAACCACATGTCTAACGAACTTGGTTTAGCAAGCTTATAGTACTCATCATCAAACACGGATTACACTTAAAGCATTTTCATAATTAAAAATAAAGGCCGAAAGGGTTTTGCATTATGAACAATAGACAATCTTTTTAAGCAACTAAACACTCTTAAATCGATTATAACTACATCCGTGAATCATTCCTCTATTCAAGTTTATCTATTATATTTCTTGTTCCTTGACCAAACATCTCTTTTAATTGAATTAAACCATTATCTTTAGAACCGTGACAATCTATAAGATAATCCTTTTTCATGATATTATCGACTTTATCTTAGAATTGCCAATCTCCTGTGGAACGACCTGACTTACCTACAATACTATATTACAAACGAGGGTTATACTTTACCCGTGTGTTTCCATATAATTGTTCGGTATTTTCAGTCTTATAAATTTAAAGCTTTTGAAACACATCAGGGTTCGACCAGATAGTGGTATCTAAGGGGGCTCTGGATGCTTTTTTTGTTGTGGGTTTGCTTAAGACTCAAGTTTCTCCAATTTAAAATGTTACCCAAAGTTTCCTAGTATTTCTAATGATCTCAAAAATACTTTTCTATGAATCTCGATTATTTACACGATATATTTCACAGTTATATTGCCTTAGATTCGATTTAAACATTAATGGACGTGTCGGGACTCATTATAAGATATCTTAAGCTATACAATGAACAAGACCCCCCCCCCCCGCCCCCCCCCCCCCCCCACCCCCCCCCGCACCTTCCCCTCCCAAACAATAGTGTATTATGAAGTAACTCCCCCGGACATACTTTCGTTGCGACACACATTTTTGGGGGTGTTACACATAGATTCACCACCGTCAACATGGTAATTGCTCAAACGAAACTGACTAAAGTCAAATAGTCAAAGGACTAAATTAGAACATATAGATCTTAGAAAAGTGCAAGGGTTATATTCTACCCCTCTTAAAAGGAATGTCGTCCTCAAAATTCAACTAGTGCTAGAGCTAAAAAGATGCGGGTACTTAAGTTTCATTTGGTCTTCTCGTTCCCACACGAACTCAGGTCCTCGTTTCAAATTCTATCTAACCTTGACGATGGCAATTCTACTCTACTTAAGTTTCTTGAACTCCCTCTCTAAGATTTCCATAGGTATTTCCACAAAGTTCAACTTAGCATCAACCCGGATCTCATCCAAAGGTATCTGTAGTGTTAGGTCAGCCAAACACTTCTTAAGATTTAACACGTGGAATGTATCATGAACACTATTAAGTTATTTTGGTTGTCTAAGTCTATAGGCTACAGGACTGACATTCTCAATGATCTCAAAAGGTCCAACGAATCTAGGTGCTAGTTTCCATTTCTTCCTAAAGCGTAACATACCTTTCCAAGGCAACACTTTGAGCAAAACATGATCACCTACACTAAAATCTAAAGGTTTCCTCCTTTTATCGGCATAGCTTTTCTGACGATCACGTGTAGCTTTAAGCCTATCCTTGATCTGTGATATTTTCTCAGTAGTTTCTTGCACTATTCAGGTCCTATCAGTTTCCCTTATCTAACTTCTGCCCATATGATCGGTTAGCGGTACTTTCTACCATACAAAGCTTCGAAAGGTGCACTCCTCACACTAGAATGATAACTATTGTTATAAGAAAACTCAACTAATGGAAGATGAACATCCCAACTTCCCCCGAAGTCAAGGATGCATGCTCTAAGCATGTCTTCCAAGGTCTAGATAGTACGCTCGCTCTGACCATCGGATTGAGGGTGGAAAGCCGTACTCATGTCTAACCTAGTTCCTAATGCCTCTTGCATTGTTTGCCAAAACCTCGATGTGAAACGACTATTACGATCAGATATGATTGAGATCCGCACACCGTGCCTAGCAACGATCTCATTCAGATAGAGTCTAGCTAACCTATCAATCTTATAGTCCTCACGCATAGGCAGAAAATAAGCAGACTTAGTCAATCGGTCCACAATGATCCAAATTGTGTCATGCCCACTACTAGTCCTTGGTAGCTTCCTAACAAAGTCCATTGCTATTCTCTCCTATTTCCATTCATGGATCTCAGGTTGCTGCAGTAAGCCAAATGACCTCTGATATTCAGCCTTCACCTTTAAACAAGTTAAACATTTGCTCACATACATAGCTATATCCTTTTTCATTTCTGGCCACCAGTACATATCCCTAAGATCATAGTACATCTTATCAGCTCCTGGGTGTATAGAGTACTTCGACTTATGAGCTTCATCCATTATCAGGGTTCTCACATCACCTTTCAAAGAGATCCATATTCGATCCAAGTAATACAGTGCTCCATCACTCCTATGTTCTATTAGTTTATGTAGCCCTCTCTACAATCTTGCAGACTCATCAAATGCATCCTTCTGCGCTGCTAGTATATTATCCTTAATACTCGACTGAAGGGTCATGTTCATATCTTTAATCCTTTTAGGTTTGATCCTCTCCTTCTTACATAGTGCATCGGCTACTACATTCTCTTTACCAGGATGGTAACGAATTTCGCAGTCATAGTTACTGAAAAGCTCTATCTAGCGACGCTGATGCATGTTCAATTCCTTTTGGTTGAAGATGTACTGAAGACTCTTATGGTCAGTATAGATAACGCTCTTTGTCCCATACAAGTAGTGTCTTTAGATCTTGAGAGAAAACATAATCGCGCCTAATTCCAATCATGGGTGGTGTAGTTTTTCTCATGGATTTTCAATTGCCTATAGGCATATGCTATCACTTTACCTCTTTGAATCAACAGACAACCTAATCCTAAGCCTGATGCATCACAATACACCACAAATTCTTCTGGTCCATCAAGGAGAGCTAGAACAGGTGCGTTACACAACTTATCCTTCAAAGTTTGAAATGCCTTCTCCTGTTCCTCACCCTAATAAAAGGTATTGCTTTTCTGAGTCAAGATGGTAAGCGACTTAGCTATCTTAGAAAAGTTCTCAATGAATCAACGATAATACCCAACAAAGCCTAAGAATGAACGAACTTCGGACAGAGTTCTAGGGGCTTCCCAATTCTTAACAGCTTCAATCTTACTAGGATCTACATGAAACCCATCACCATTGATCACATGCCTAAGAAACTGTACTTCTTGCAACCAGAATTCACACTTAGAAAACTTAGCATACAGTTTCTCCTTCTTGAGTAGTTCCAAAACTAACCCTAGATGCATTTCATGCTCCTCACTATACCTAAAAACAACCACTTTAAAAAATATAAACAAAAACGGGCAGTGTACACGGTCGAGATGGAGTTTCATGGTAAGTAGGGTGTTGTCAATCATTAAGAGTGAGAGCGTTTAATATTCTAATTCTAACAGTATTTAGGTTAATCTAAGTTAAAACTATACACTAATGCCAAAATGGGGGGGGGGGGGGCAAGGGGGGGGGGGGGGGTTTTCAGCCTGAAACTGGCATTGGCAAACGGTTATTGTGTAATCTAAAATAAGGTGTATGATTGATGACAAGTAAAGCAATAAACCACACACAAGAAAGAAAAGAAAACGATAGAGAAGCGGACCGAGATCTAATGTAAGGAAAACGTGATTAACCATGAATAAACCGATAAAAAGCAGGTTTGTTTATTTAGATGCAATGATTGTCTTTATCTCGAAGGGGCTAATCATTCATTAGTACTTAGGCGGGTAACTTCTTCTATCCTAAGGTCCTAGACCAACTCTAATCCTGTCACAATTAGATAGACGCATGTTGATTCCGCATAAAGAAGCACATGGAGACTTACCCACTTATTACTATTACTTCGCTGCTTAACAGCTCTTTATATATAGTCCACTGTCCGAGAGTCCTTACCAATTGATAGAACCCCCGTACCGATGATGAAACCAGAGGTCACCTTATGTGTCTCAAATAAGCTCGACAAAAAATCAAAGGGCAGAGATAGGTCAAAATTTGTGATCCTGATGAATCTAGGATATATAAATTTCCATACCGAATAATTAAAATAGAGAGCTATCTTCGGACTCTAGCCTACTTTTCCAAACATGACACCAAAAGTTGCAGCACATTAAAATGTAGCGCCATAGACCTAGTTGAATGATATGTGACATACTTAAGCACGTAAACGGAATATAAATTGATTAAAGCCATAAACAAAATAAATCGATAAATAAGACAATCTATATAAACAAACCAAACATTAGATCTCCATAAACATGGCTAATACCTAAAGGTAACAGCCGATAGTCATGTAAAAATACACACGGTTTGATATATTGAACGATAAAAATAAAGAAACCTTAATAAATATACTCTCGAAAACGCGTATTTTTCGTTTACGCGAAGTGAAAATAACAAGAGTTTTCCCCTATGATCTTGAGGCTCTTTTTCCTGACCTTCTAGGCTCCTTTATTTCATATCTCTTGTCGACTTCAAAGGTTTAAGGGATCACTTGCATACCTAAAAACTGAGTTTATGGTCCCTTCTATTTATAAAGTCGAAACAAGTCGATGAACGCCGTATTGAGCAATGAGGGAAAACGGCTTATTTGAGATTTATTAGAGCAATGACCACGGAACGTTTGATACCTTTTTCATAATAATAATTACTATATTTTAAAATACGGTCGATTGTTGTCTCCTTCCTGGATACAACGTCTTAGGTTCCTCTCCAATCCTTCGTGGGATTATTTTTTAATTGTGAAGGTGTAGGAAACTATAATCGCAATATCTTACTTCGTCTTGATAGATACGGCTTATTGAGGTAAAACTAATTGGATTCTATCTTCGTCTGACGAAAAGTATTATAATACGGCGTAAAATTAATATCTGATGTGATACTGCTTAATTCTTCATCAAATTCAATGCAAAATGTTCTTTTCAATTTGAGTCAAAGTATTGGATACATTGTATGGTCTAGAATAATAATGTAAGGCGTATTTGCTGTACAGATCATAGACTTATCTCGAACTCTTTCAATAAAGCTCCAAAATATGCGTAGCGAGTTTAGCAATAACTTCCACCAAGTACTCCATAATATACTCCGTAATTCCTAGCAATTCCTTAAATATAAAATGGATTAAGAAAAAAATTCTTTGCATAAATTATATACAAATGAGTTAATAACATGGGTATAAATGAGTGCTATAAAAATAGACTTATTTGATGTCATCAAAATATCAAATATCGCCTCCCCCCACTTTTTGAATTTGAATTCCTACTTTTATCTCACGTATCCTTTAAAGTTAAAAAACAAAAAAGTATCCTAAGGATCATTTTCCGTTAAGAAATTTATTTGATTGATCTATTACAAAGTACACAACCAAACACCGTCAACGAAATAGAAAGATGAAAACACACAACTTGCTTCTAATCAACCTAGAGGCGAAAATAAAAATTCCGTGGACGAGTATTTTCATCATAAGCTTCTTGCTATGGCAAGGATAACACACTTCACCGCTAACGCAATGTTATAACATGTTTATACCGAACAAACTGGGTTAATATAAATAAAAAGGCATAGATAGATATGGTTGGATTTACTCAAACTAATACCTCGATTAAAACCAAATTCCAGGAGGGCGACAAAGACCAAAATTCACCCCATACCCCAACTGACGTGGATCGATATATGTGAAGCGTCGAAGTGACGTTAACTTTCTAGCTCCCTGCCCCTCCTAGAAATAATCTAAAAAGTGGAATAGAGTTAAGAGAAAAAATAGGTTATGAGGAATATTCTAACTTTTAAAATAAAGAAACCTTAATCGAACGCGTATTCGGTTACGCGAAGATTACAAGAGTTTTCCTATGATCTTGAGGCTCTGTTCTGACCTTCTAGGCTCCTTAATTCGTCTCTTGTCGACTTCGTGGTTTAGGGATTCACTTGTATACCTAAAGCTGAGTTTATGGTCTTCTATTTATAGGGTCTGGAAACAGGTCGATACGCCGTATTGAGCAATGTGGGATACGGCTTATTGAGGATTTCTTAGAGTAAGGACCACGTTTGATATCTTCCAGAATATTTTATTACTATATTGTAAATACGACGTATTGTTGTCTCCTGGATACAACGTATTGGGTCTCCAATCCTTCGTGGTTATTTGTGAAGTGTAGGCACGGATACGCCATATCTTCTTGATAGATACGGCGTATTGAGGTGAAACTAATTGATTCTTTTTCGTTGACTAAAGTAGTATATATGGCGTATCATTGATGTGGATACAGCGTATTCTTCAAAGTCAGGCAATGGTCTTTTAATTTGTCAAAGTATTGGATACGTTGTATTGGTCTAGAATAATACGGCGTATTGGCTGTCAGATCAGTAGACTTTCTCGAACTCTTCATTTAAGCTCCAAAATTCATGCCTTTTAGCATAACTTCACCAAGTACTCCGTAATTATTGCAATTCTCAAATATAAATAATTAAGTAACAATTCTTTGCAATAATTATACAAAATGGGTTAATAACATGGGATAAATGATGCTATAAAATAGACGTTATTTGATGTCATCAAATATCCCCCCACTTGAATCCTACTTATCTTCAAGTAGCCTTTAGAAGTTTACAAAAATGTATCCCTAAGGATATTTTCCGTTAAGAATTTATTTGATCTATTACAAGTACACAACCAAACACCTCACGAAATAGAAAGATGAAAACACTCAATTGCTCGGTCGTGACGAGTATTTTATCATAAGCTTGGCAAGGATACACATCTTCACCGCTAAAGCTAAGGTGTAACGAGTTTATAAAGTTAAATATGGGTTTGTATGATAAGGCTTAGGGTTGATTACTCTAACTAATCTCTATCGATACCAATATTCCAGGAGGGCGACAAAGACCAAACATACACACCCATAATGACGGGATAGATATATGTGACTGCTCACTCCCTCCTTGAATAAGCTAAAAAGTAGGAATAGTAGAGAAATATAGGGTATGGATATTCTAACTTTCACCAATAGTAATAAACCAACAAGGCAGCTGAGACATGCATACATGGCAGTAACGACGAAAAAGACATGCATGCTCGATCACACCCGCATTCGCGTAAAACCCATGGTTAATGATTATGAAAGGGAAATAAATTGTTGTTAAATTAAAATTACGAAACAAATAGATTAAATCTAAAATACAAGTTGCTAGACACTTTTTCCCGACCGTTACCATGACAAATACACAACTATTTACAACATCTTGATCATACATAGATCAAAAATAACAACCCTAAGTTGGCGTTCCCGGGAACTTTCCAACTTCCAAACATCCCATACATTACTTACTTTACAAGGCAAGTGAGATATCTTGAACATTATACAATACTTTACAAGCGTCGATTATATCAACGGAATAATCGATCCTTCATGTAATTCTTGGTAGTTGCAAAACGATATCTTCTAATAAAAGTTGCCTTCTTTTTTTGTTTTGAATTTTTATAATTTTTTTGTTTTTTTGATTTTTATAAACACTATACTACGAAACTCGGTGTAGTCTCACCATCTTCACGATCATAATAATTCCGGATAATTCATTCGATAATTATTCGTTCTTTGGACGTACCATTAATTGTGATGGTAGTAAAAAATACAGATTTTGACTATAATATACATTCCCATTTGCGATGTGCAAATTTCTTCCAACCCTACCAAAATTGACACAAGACTCAAGAAATACAAACTTTACACTTTAAGCAACTAGCAACTGTAAAATAAACTTAATCTAACAGGGTAGGCTAAGGAGTAACGAAACAAATAATTGGTGTAGTTCCTAAAGGATTGGTTCTACGGGTTTTTCTAGGGGTATCTTACTCTTAAAGTGATAGTAAACAAAGAGTTTATATGGGGGTTAACTAACCAGTGTAGTTAGTTAATAAGCAACATGTAAAAGCGTTTTGGATGTAATCCTAAAATTTACCAATTTAAACAAGTTACTCCATCTAAATCCATATTACTTATGTAGTATATTGGATATCATAACACAATCAATGATCTAGGGGTTGGCCGAATTTGTAGAGAGAGAAAGTGAGTTCTAGTGAGAGAAACTACACCTTATGTATGTTTTTGTTTAAAATGAACACCAATCCTCTTCCATGGCTGGAAGAGGCTTGTGCAAGGATTTAGATTGCCCTAATGGCTATGGTATGGCTTACAAGTGGGTAAAAGACCCGACCTAATACCATGAGTCATACGCTTACGTTTACATTACGAGCTATGCTATTCTAGACAATACACGGGGTGACCGAGTCTTTTTCATAAACCTAACAATCTCCCCCTAAGGGAGGTCACCCCAGAAAATACAATTTGAATTCTAGCATTCTAAGTCTTGATCTTCTGACTTTAGCTCGTAATCTTTGATTCTTCATTCTTTGATTCCTTTGTACATTATGTAGTGATTTTTGATTATGGTTCCATTAACGTGTGTATCTTGAGCTCTTCTTTGAGGTCATCATAACAGCAAATCTCTAAATCATGCTTGTAGAGTTGTATGCTCAATGTGCGAGTGTTGCACCTGAGCGAGACCGGCCATGCTACAACTTTCTGGATCATGATAGCAAGCATCAGAATTTCGAGCTGTGTTGTAGTCTTTCAGTTATCATGATTTTATATTAAGATATGAATGTGAGCATGGGTTTATGAATTGATGTGTCTCTTGCCAAGCAGCTGCTACCGTCAGGAGTCTTTTCCTGCATGTATATGTAGTAATAAACAACGAAAGTGTCTTTGTTCACTTTCGTTGAATTAGGTTGCAAGAACCACGGTTCCCCGTTAATCAGTATAAATATTGCCTGTGATCAGGTAGAATTTTGAAGAATCTCCTTGACAGGGTTTCGCAGCTGTGCTAGCCGTTCTCAAACCGGAGTGTCTCAAAGTAGACAAAGCACAGAGTGAGTGAACCAGTGAAGTAGAAACCCACTGATTAATGAGAAATTGATTTGAAAATCAGTCACGTGTCACTCAGAAAAGAGTTTTTGTGACGCACCAAAAGTTTTATATCGTAAGATTAGATTTCATCAGAAACACATTTGTTTTGAAAGATTTACACAGTCAATGTGCTCGAAAATCAGTTGTTGAGCACATCGAAAGGTTTTTCAAAAACAACTCGTCAATTCATATACTAGAACAAGTTTGATTCACTCGGAATCGCCCCATCGTTGTTTTCCAGTTGTCACAAGTTTGATCCTTAAGAGAATCTCACAAGTTACCGGTTCGAGTCTTGCTCACCCGGGCCAAGTGTCTTTCCCCTTTTTTTTTTTCGAAAACTCAAAGAAGCAAAGTTGTTAAGCTCATGGGGCTTAACAACTTTGTCTTCTACAACTTTTGCTGAAAAGCAATAAATAAGCTTAAAGTTGGCAGAAATGCTTAAATGGCTTAAAAGCTAAATTTGCTAAGTCTTTTTGGGCTTAAGGTCGAAATAAGCTAGGACTAGGGACAAAATAAGCTAAAGGGAACCTAAACTAATCTAAATAATCTAAAAAAACTAAAAGCTTAAGACTAAATAAGCTGGGACAAAGGCTTAATGGCAGAAAGCTTAAAATGAGCTTAAAAGCTGAGATGGCTTAAGTTTTGGACAAATAAGCTAAAAAATGAGAAATAAGCATACAACACTATCAACTTTATCAAAATGAGCTGTTAGGAATAAGCAAAAATGATACTTAAGCAATCCCTATACCTAACTTAAGCTAAAAACAGTCAAAGGCTTACTTGAGGCTTAAAGGTAAGCCATCAAATAAGCTTCTTAAAAGCTAAAATTTAGAGAGCTTATACAAGGGGTTATAAGCTCTCTAAATAAGCCAAGAAACTTGGGCTTTATAAGACAAAAAGCTAAGAAGGATGGACTTAAAGTCTCCCCTTTGCACCAGGGGAGCCTTAAGGTTAGCCTCAAGGGCTTATTTGACAGCTTATAAAAAGCTGTCAAATAAGCTCTAAACAAAGAGTTAAGCTAAAACAGATGGAGTGCCCTATGAAAGGGACTTGTGCACCAAGTTTTAGCTTTTAAAAAACTTAAACACTTGCTGATTTTTGATTATGAAAAAGGGTCTTGGATTTTTAAAAACTGTGGCACTAAGAAAACTTGGGAGTTTTGACTTAACAAGTCAAAAGACAAAGAAGGTTTGACAGCTTTCTTAACACACTCAAAACAAACTCTTTTTGCCACTTAAACTCAAACCTACAAGTGCTTAACCAAATAAGCACTTGTGGTATCTCAAAAACCTCACAGTTATGAAAACAGTTTTAAAAACTTTGGAAAACCATTTTAAAACTAAAAACTTTTTTAAAAACAGCTTGAAAATGCTTAAAGACTTAAGTTAAATTTAACCAAAACACCTCAACCCATGTTTAAACCTTCTTGACCCGTTTTTAAGGCTTATGCCAAACACTCCCTTACTTTAACTGTCCCAACCTTGTGGTGCTTAAAAACTGTTTAAACAACTAAACCAGCTAAAACTTTTTATCTACTCACACTAGTTTTCATCTACTTAAGCTACTTTAAAACTAAAACTTATAGCTTATTAATTGAAATAAGCCACTTTCTCACCTAGCTTATTACACCTAAGTGACAGTTTTGAAGGATAAAGTGATATTACACACATTTATGCAATGAGAACTTGAAACAGCTAAATAACAAGCCTACTAATGTGTATGCAAAGATTTGAACAGGACTTAAGAGTAAATAAGCTAATGCCTTAAGCTAAAAAAATTAAGTTAAATGGAGATTGAGAAATGAAACCTTGGATTTTTGTTGTCTCAGAACCAAGCCACTCTTTCTGAGTGAGTGGCTTAAAAACATACACCTAAGTGGCCCTTGCCTCTATTCCCTGAGCTAAAAGCTCAATAAGCTAATATTAGCTTATTTCTTCATAAGCTTCCAAAATCACACTCAATTGAACATTTATGAACTAAATTCAAATGAAAACAGTATTTAAGAGCTTATAACAAGTTTTAAACTGAATTAGAGCTTATTAACAAGAATAAGCTCTAATGAGCTTATTGAGTAAAAATAGCTTAATTTTTCATTAAAACTGAGAATTACAAATGCATAAGAGAAATTAACTTAAAAACACTTTAAACTACTTTTAAAACTACACTAAAACGATATATAAAACTATCTTAGCCACAATGGCTTTACACTTGCTTTTATAGGGAAGTTCGACTTTGTTCTTGTGTCTTCTCTTTCTTGTCTTGTGCTTTCTTGTAGACACAAAAACACAGGTGTGTTTGTTTTGTGAGAGTGTTCACAACCTCTAATCTTGGCCCTTCAATCCTTTAAAAATCATCTTGGTCGTCGAATTATGCCTTGGGAGGTGTGGGATTGCCAACTTGGCACATTTGTAGCTGGGAAAGGTAGTTGAGGGGGGGAAAGGTGTTTACCCATGGTGGGGGTGAAGGTTTACAGGGTAAAACGGGTTTGTAAACCCGTGAGTTGTGTTTTTTGGGGGGAAAAATAAGGGCGGGAAAAGAAGTTGTATGAAAAGAAAGTGACAGGGTATAAGTTTCCCCTTTGGCCAAAAATGTCCCTCTAAGGATATTATTCTTTGCTTGCACCCGTACGTCCTTGTGGTGATATAACTTTGTGAATTGGGCAAAACAAGTCCCGCCTAAGAGTTATATAACTCTTTGCAAACCACCAGTCCTTGGTGTATAGCATATTAGGGGATTTGGTAGTTTTGCCCTAACCCCCACTTATGTGATTTTGAGCAAATTTGGCAAAACCGCCCTTGTCTTCTTTTTTTTTTTCCTCTTATCTCTTATAATTATAATTTAAGGATATGGCAATTTCAACCCTCAAACTTATATTTCTTAAAATGTTGACTTTTGGCTGTCGGGGTTTACTTGGACTTTTTGACCAGTATGACTGTTTACTGTTGACTTTTTACTTGATTGACTTTCCCCTCCGGCTTTGATTTGGCTTTGTCTTATTTCACCAGCTTTTCCATTCCGAGTCTGAGTTTTTTTTTTCAATCGTTATGGCTTTGTTTTCCGTCTTTATCTAGTTATATCCCGTTCCTGCAAACACAATTAGGCAAAACAAGCATAATTTGGCATTTCTTAAAGTCCGTTTTTGGTTGATTTTAGCTCGTTTTTAAAGGTAAAAGGTATGTGTATTTAAGCACATACCAAATTCCTTGACTCTATAATCTAGTGCTTCCAAAATACGTGTCAACATCCCATCACTGAACTTGTATATCTCATTGAACCTCATGATCTTTCGGTCATTGTTGTCTATCGGGAATACTACTGCTCGAGGAGACTCATTGATGTTATAATCATGCTTGAACTCATAGCCTGTTGCATCCCATCCTGGTTTAGTGAGGTTCAACTGTGTCTGGTAGCTTTCAATGCCGAGTTGAAAGTCTTCAACCCGCTGTCGAATCACCAAGTTTTGGGTCCATAGCTTGATAGTAGTAGATAGCATCCGTTTGTTTGAATGAGGAAGATGATCAAGATGACCTTGCAGAAGAAGCATATTTAGGTCTTCAATGTCATTGGGATACAAGTTCTTGAAATCTATTTCCGCAATCGTGTGTTCTTGGAAGTCAGCTCTTCGGAGGACAATTTTGCTCAAGTAACATACCCGTATCTTGATATGCTTTGATTTGATGACCACTAAAATCTGTCATTGTGTTTTGACATCTTTTCTATGAGACAGGAGAATCAATGTCATGTCAATAGAGAACTTCTCAGCTGTCGATTAAACCACCATAAGAGATGCCTTATTTTTGCATCTTATGTCAAAGTACACCAACTCCATAATCAATCCACATTTGTTCCGGCACAACTTAGCATTCAAGCCCAAAGTATAGGATAACTAGCACAGCCTTATCTGGAAATCGATAGTGCATGATTGCTTCCCTTGTTGCCATATCTTAAATACTCTAAGTCTTTATTGAAGAAGAATTATGTTTGAATAGTAACATGACCTGAAGGACCACCAAGAGGCAGTGGTTGGTTGACATCGACTCTGACTTGAGCTCCTTCTAGATTCGTCCAGTCAACCTGATTTGTGAGCATCTTGTAACACTCCTCCATCTGGAACTGAAGGTGAATGGCATCTGGATAGAATGCTTTAACAACTTCATAAGCCTGCCCTTTAAAATCTGCTTGCGTAAGCATGGTTTTGTTCACCTTTTGGCAGTACTAGTTCCGGGAAGGTTGTCATATCTCGTAATCTTTGCAAGAACGAGTTCTCACACTGGGATCATAAGGTATGCCAACGCAGAAGCCTCAGTTGTTCCCACAAACAAACTGACTTGTTGGAAGAAGGAATAGTCCAGGCAGGTTCAGGAGTCGCTGGTCTTTCCTCTTCAGGTAGTGGTTTCCACCAGTCTTTTCTCGAGTCAGCTTTTGGTTGGTGATCATTCTCGGAGTCTTCATCATCAGACAAATGTACCTGCTCTTTCGAGAATCGAGAATCATCCTGGAGTTTGGGGGGGTGGGGGGGGGGGTGGGGGGGGGGGGGGGGGGGGGGATATATATATGGGGGGGGGGGGGGGGGGGGGGGGGGGGGGGTGGTGTGGTATTTGGATATAATATATGGGGGGGGGGGGGGGGGGGGGGGGGGGGGTTTTGTTTGATTTGTGGGGTTGTTTTTTTTTTTTTTTTTTGGTGTTTGGGTTTGGGGGGGGGGGGGTAGTTTGTGGATTTGGGGGATGTTAGAGGTAAAGGGGTTGGGGGATAGTAGATGTGGGTGTATTGGGTACCAAGCCATAGGATTGTAATAGCTTAGGTTGCAGTCTTGAATGAATTTAGAGCTTTACTTTCTGCCCCTTGTTGCTGTGCAGATCCAGATGTACCAGTAGATGGAGGAGGAGGAGGTAGGGGTAACCGAGAGGATCCTGATGCTCCAGAAGTACCTGGAGCACCGAATACGCCTGCTGGAGGAGGTGGTTGTGTAGGTGGAGATCCAAGAGGAGTTCTTGGTGACTCACGTGTCTTTCTTTTCTTCTTACGTGCTTCTTCCTGACCAGCTAAATGTTGATTTGAATAGTCTAGCTCCACTGACTTCTGCAGAGCTTCATACAAGTCATTGTGAGCTTCATGAGTCTTGTATGTGTTGTCTTCAAACATCCGTTGTTGAAGAATTTCCTTCATATCAACGGTGGGCAGATCCCTAAAGCGGGCTCGAAGTGGAGCTTGCATTGCCCAGTCAACTGCATCAGTGACTATCTCATCAACAGCTTTGCTCACCTGGTGGGGAATATTGAGATTCTCTAATTTGTACAGCCTAGACCCATGTTTATCCAACCTTTCCTCCAGGGCCAAGTTGTTTTGTATCAGATCCGCGATATGTTGTTCAAGCTCACCTATGCGACGAACTAGGATTGGATCTGTGGTGCTTTGAAGTGGTGGTGGTGGAAGAATTGTTGTTGTTGTGATTGTTGAGGTTGTTGCTGTCAGATTGTGAATTCATGAGATCAATAACCGGAGTGGTCATTGGAGGAACCGAGGAGGTGTCTTGATGAATGGGGACCGAAACCATTGACTGAACCTCTGCTTCAGCATTGGTTTTCCCTGGTTCTTCTTCCTGTGGCTTCTCCACGAAGAACTGATCAGTGAAGCTGAGATCTTTATCAAGGTTTTGAAGAGAGGACAAGGTTCCAGTGGAGCTAGCAGGTTCTTCAAGAATCACCTGATCTTCAGTTAGTAGTTTGAGGTTTTCCTGAACATTTGGGTAAGCAGTTGTTGTAAACTCCTCATCCATTTGCTCCAGTTTTTGTTGAGTAGAAGCATCAGTGGTCTCTAAGTCCATGTGTTCAAGGTTTGGTCCAACATGAACCACATGACTTGGTTGAGGTTGAGACACTACAACATCACCAGGGTTTGGTCCAGCCTGGCCTTCGTCTTGTTTACCAGGGTTTGGTCCAACCTGGCCTTCATCTTGATCTCCAGCTTTAATCACAGGCACTTCCTCCTCTGACTCCGTTTCACTGTCTGTGTGAGCAAGTTCCACATCCAAGAAAGGAGAGTTAGCAAGTTTAGAGGGTTTAGTGGGCATGGGAGTATGTCTCTAAAAGATGAATTGATCTGCTGGGTTATTTGGTTTAGGAGTCTGTAGGGTAAGAAGATCGTGAGCAGCTTGTTCTTCAGCGCCCTTCTCTTTTCCCTTTCCTTGTACCTCTAGAAGCGGTTGAATTCTTCTAGAGTCAGGTTCCCTAATCACCTCCGGACGAGCTGGTCCTTGAGTTCGTTCCCCTTGTTCCTTTAGACTTAGCTCTAGAGCCCGTTGTAGGTTTGCCTCTTCATCATCATGGGCAGGTTCCTTTTTTGGAACTCCTTCATCTACAACCTCATCAACCAACTGAAGAGAGCTCTTAGGCATACGCTTCTTAGTTACCTTACACGCTTTGGATCGTTTAGCAAGAGATGGTGCATCAGTTGATTCCATGACCAGTTTATGCTTTTTACCTTGGTCTTTATTGGAGGATACAGTTGGTGTCACTTTTTACATAAGTTCAAAGCAACTCCCAGTAATTAACTCATCAATCCAAACACAAACAAGGATTTAGATGATAAAGTAGTCAAACCTATTGATTTTTGAACGATTTAGTATGATTTAACCTACCATGTTTTGGATCTAAGGTGATTACACGATAGGAAACATAAAACAGAAGGTACCTTAGCAATGATAAACACAAAAATCAAGAATCAATGAAGTTTTAATCCAGCGAGTTGCGTATGAGATTTTTAAGAGAAAAGTTTGACTAGGATTTTGCTGGTTTGACCAATAACAACTCGCTAAGTCCTTTTAAACCTTTAAAGTTTCACCATTTGGCAGATTTGGTCCCTAAACTTCCTAAGTCCATTACATTGTGGTTTAATGTATTAATAAGGTTCATACAAGTTTTAGATTTGGCACACATGGTCCTCGTAATTTCATAAGCATAGGAAACATTTAGAAAATTGCACATAAGTCCATATACTTACAAATTATTGACAAATTTGGCCCTTTGAGTTAAAAATAAATTTAACTCCTCTTTAAATTGAAACCCTATTTAATAAAAACTTTTACCAGTCAAATATTTTGATGAATTAACAATGCCCGTTAGATGTCATAATTTTGATAACACTCTCCCCCTCAATCAATGACTTGTTTTATAAGAGATCAAGTTGAGAAAGGCGTGGTTGAATTGTACTTTGTGAAGACGGATTATCAGCTCGCGGACATATACACCAAAGCATTACCAAGAGAGCGGTTCGAATTTCTACTCCCGCGACTTGGTATGAAGAGTATGTCTCCGGAAACCCTTAAACGTCTTCAGGAAGGAGAAGAGGAGTAAAGGATGGTCCTCCTATATCCTATGTAAATATGTATATAGCTTAAATCTAAAAAGAAAATACAAAAATACAAAACCTACAAAAACCATAAAAATCAAAAAATAGAAAATTCAAAAAATAGTTTTTCAAGACATGTCTTTCGTTTATCGATAACATTTACGGACCTAGAAATGTCATTCAATAATGTCACGGGGTTTTAAATGAAGCTCAAACGGAAGTTCAAACTTTTCAAAACATGTCTTTATGGCTTGCAGTTATTTCAGACTGCAACCCGTTTTTCAAAATGGATTACTTTATATCTATGCAACTCCGACTTAACTTACATTTCAGTGCATTATTTCTTGATATAGAAGAGAAGTCTTCTTTCTTTAACCAAATGATTTTTCGTCTATGATTCTTCAAAAAATTATTTGTGTTACTCACGGTGGAAAATGTTGTTTGAAAATCAATCAGACTTGAATTTCGCAGCAGAGAGCAATGGTACTTCGATTGTCACAATACAAGGGAATCTTATTGAATGCAAAGCCGTAGTCTGTATTCAGCATGGCAATGTATTCAGCCTCTGTAGTTGAGATTGCGGTGCTCTTCTGTTTCTTTGATGACCAGCTGGCTAATTTATCTCCAAGGAACTGAGCACTTCCTGATGTACTTCTTCGTGTGTCTTGACAACTTGCATGGTCCGCATCTGCATAGGCCGTTAGTGCCATAGCAGTGTCTTTCGGATACCAAAGACCCTAAATAATGGTTCCTTTGAGATACCAAAAAACCCGTTTAAGTGCTTCAAGGTGCTTTTTGGTAGGCGAAGCCTAATACCTAGCACACATGCATACAGAGAATACAAGGTCGGGTCTGCTGGCAGTGAGGTACATCAGGGAGCCGACCATACTACGAAATCGAGTCTGGTCAACTAGAATCCCTAGTGGGTCCTCATCTAGTTTAAGTCGATCTACCATGGGTGTATCAACAGGGTCACACGAATCCATTCCAAATTTCTTTAATATTTCAAGAGCAAATTTTGATTGATTAATAAAAATGCCTCTGGGATTTTAAGAAACTTGTAATCCTAGAAAAAAGACATTTATTCCATCATTGACATTTGAAATTTAGAACTCATTTCATTGGAAAATATGTCGCACGCTTTAGGGTCGGTTGATATTTGCTTAATTGTATACTAAATAACCCGGGATTTTGCCTAATAAAAGACAATTAAATGCCAAAAGAATAGAAAATGTGTGCTTTTGTGTCCAATTGTGCAGGAAAGGATTGAAAAGACAAAGAGAAGCAAAAACGATCAAAAACCGACAAGAAACGGGAAAAAGACAAAGAGACAAGAGCAAGAGTGAAGAATCAGCCAAAGATCACAG
>BQNB010048650.1:0-42458 GCA_026074375.1 Tanacetum coccineum
AGAAACATGGACACCATTATAGTCTTGATATTCAGCAAGGTATGCATTGTTTCCAGTCATGTTCCTGGAGCATCCACTATCAACAATCCCTTTGTTCTTTAAAGCTCTTTGTGGATAATCCTGCACATTAAATAAGAGAGATTAGATTCTCTTAAGGACCCAAGCCATTTTGGGCTTGGGTCTTCCTACTGGATCTTTAAAAGTAACAAATTTTCTAGAATTTGATCCACCATTGTATTTGGAGACTTTGTTCCAGTAATGTCTTTTGGGTCTCCAATTACATCCTGCTGAGGGCTTAATAGCAGTTTCCCTTTGTCCCCCAACAGCACTAACTACTTTTACCTCAGCAATATTAAATTTTTGATTTGAAAAATTTGTTCTTGGTGCTGTTGTTCTATTAAATGGCCTTCTAAAAGGTGAATAAGTTTTATGAAAAACAGGTTTTGGTCTAACATTATTCACAATAGGTTTAACAGTATGAACTTTCCTAGCAGCAATAGTTGGTACTGCCTGACTGTTAAAATTATGTCTAGTAGTATTAACATTGTTAGTACTGCTAGCGTTAGCAGTTTTAACTTGAATTCTACAAGTTCTAGTTAGTACTGATGTAGGAACAAATTAGTTTTGGTGATTCACTCTTTGTACATTGTTCCACACTGGCCTATTTTCCTTATGACCAGTACCCTTACACATCCTTTTGTTTAATTCAGCTTGTTTAGCCATTCTTTTCTCATGGAAATTACAATCTCTAATAAGATGGCTAAAACTACCACATACAAAACATGTCTTTTTAGTAAACCCATATCTCAAACCAAGTTTTTTAGACATTAAACCACTACAATCCTTTTTGTCAGGTTTAGGACTCTAACTACATGTGTTTTGTTCTTTAATAGTTTGCCTAGGAGTTTTTACATGCTTAACAATATTAATAAAAGCAAAACTAGGTGTTTCTTGTTCTTTTGTGGGTAGAGACACATGTTCATCATCACTATCTGATTCATACTCCTCAATGATAGGAGCATCAGACTAGACTTTAGGTTGGCTTACTACTTTGGGTTCATGGAAAACTAGTTCGGGCATAGATTCAAGTGTTTCTTCACTAGAATTAGATTCACAAGAATTAAAGTCACTGCTCCTAGCATCATATTCACTAGGTTTAGATTGCTTTTGACCATATGTAAATTATGAGTCATCTATTTCTTTATCAGGTCTAGAAGGGATGTAGATCCCTGTCATTGGAGGGGGAACTGCATGCATCCCCTTTGCATATCTATCATTCACAGGACTATCTTCTATATCACTAGACCTACTATTAAATAAACTTCTAAAAACTTTTTTTCATAACTTAAGACATCTTTGTTCATTTGATCACCATACCCAAGCCCAGCTTTGTCCCTAGCACTCATCTGACTATTTAGCAGATTATTAAGACTTTTAGAAGAGTTATGCCATTTTTCTACTTTAGCTTTCAATTCTTCTTTTTCTTTTTCAGATTTTGCCAATAGTTTCTTATGATATGTGAGCACATCAGTTTTATCATCTAAATCAATTTTCATAAACCTAATCTTTTCCTCATTCCAAAGTTGATTTTGTTGATGAGCAACTAATTGTGCTTCTACTTTCTTTAAAGCTTGAGTATATGCCTGAATTTCTATACTGGCATCACCAAGTTGTTCCCTCTGTTCATCATATAATTTTTTAAGTTTAGCATAAGATTTTTTACACTCTTTTGAACAAGAAGTTACCTCAGTGTCTGAGCCTGAATTGTTGTAAGCCACCAAAGCATAGTTCTCTTGCTCATCTTTTGAGTGACTGGTCCAATCAACACCATCTCCATCAAGAGTCACTAAAGCTTTAGGTTCCTCCTGTTTACTAGATCTCCTCTCATTGTTTTTAGCTTTATTCCCAGTGTTCTAAGCATCTCTCCTCCTACTATCTTGATTCCCCTTGGATCTGCACTCTCTAGCAAAATGCCCTGACTTGTGACAATTGTAGCACTTGACTTTGGTTTTGTCAAAACCAACTGGTTCCTTGGTATCAAATTGCAGCTTTCTACCTGTGTAGCACTTCTTCAGTCTTATGGAAATCATGGCCACCTGCCATTTCAAATCCATTTCATCTAAATCAAACTCATCAAGCTATTCCAAATCCTCATGATCCAATTGTGGACCACTGGATTGATTAGCGAAAAAGGAGTACATAAGTTCATCAGTGTATGAAGAAGAGCCTTCCCTTTGGGGGTTATGGCCAGAAGAGCTAGAAGCACCATAAGTAGTACTAACTTCATTAGTACTGCTAGTGTTCTCAGAAACAAATGCTACATTCTGGGTGCTAAAGGATGATGCAGTAGAGCCTTTAACATCAGACTCAAAGACTCTAAGATTATTATACAGATCATCAAAACTGAGACTGTCCACTCCTGGCTTGGTCCTCATGATTAAGGAAACTTGAGACCAGGTAAAAGATAGAGACCTAAGGAAATTCTGATTTGCATCTTTAGTGGAGACGCCTGCACCATGAATCTCTAGTTGACTCAAAAGACTCTAAAAACTGTCATAGCCTTTATGCAGCCCTTCTGAGTTTGATACCGAGAAGCCTTCAAACTATTGCTTTAGAATATACTTCTGCATCTTCTTTAATTCATCATTGCCACCAAATCTAGATTTGATAGCTTCCCACATCTCTTTTGCATCAGTCATTTTGTGAAACTTAGCAAGATGATCTTCTGGTAAAGCCATAAGCAAGGTGGTCCTTGCTTTTCTTTCTCTTTCTCTGGCTAAAATTTCTTCTACAGTCTTGGAAGGCAGAACCTTTATTACACCATTTGTATCTGTTGAGACACTCACAAGACAATTGCCTATTTGAAAGACTTCCCAGATAGGATAGTCTATATAGGCCAAATAATGTTCCATTTTCATGGCCCATATGTCATACTCTCCCTTCTTAAGAATAGGGAGTTTGGTGGTTGAGACAGTGTGAGGGGCTTGTTGTGTTAGTGTTTGTATTTGTGGTGGTGGTGGTGGTGGAATATCATTATCTGATCCAGCCATTGATTAGATTTGTAAGGTAGAGGTTTATAACTTGTAGGTTTTAGTTCTTCTTACTCAGAGTTTCTCTACAAGCTTTGATACTACTTGTAGATCCCACTTCTATATAGATCTTTCTAGCCTGTTAAGGGTTGTAGCCATTATGGATAGTTCCACACTAACTACAGGAGAAACAATGACTCTGAACACTATAAGTTATGCGGAAACTAACTTATAATGCTAAGAAGAACAATGAATATTAATAACTAGACTTTTGTATTGATCTGCTAAAACAATTACAGATTACTAACTATGAGATTGCTTTTTGGTGAGAGAGATGTCACTTCTCTAATGTCGTAGGGTTCCTTTTATACACCAAGGATAAACCCTAACAGACTTACAAAACGAGTAAAAGATAATGCATATCTTTTCCTATAATATCTCATGCGTATCTCTTAAATGGTACTAACTATTTTGTACTGACGGTACAAACTAATACTAACAGTACAAACTATAATTGTTGGTACTTTCTATTACAACTAGCGGTACTAAGTCAGGAAAGCATAATTCCCAACAAACCATCAACATCTCAACATCAAAAGAAACAAAAACCTAGGAAGACAAAGAGAAAGGTTACTAAGGTACCTCAGCCTAGTGGTCCTACAAACAATGTTGCAGATGAGGATGTCTATGAGGAGATGGATGACAGTTTAGAAAGGGCTGCCACTACTGCTACTAGCCTAGATGCAGAGCAAGATAGGGGTAACATCAATAACACCCAATCTAAGGCAACACTTTATGAATCAAGTTCCTTAGGAACTAGTTTAGGTAGTGGTCTCAGGTACCAAGAAACCATGGGGGATACTATTGCTCAAACTGGGTTTGAGAATGTATCTAAAACTTCCAATGATTCACTGCTCACAGGAGTTAACACACCTCGAAGTGATGAGGATAGTCTGAAACTAAAGGAATTGATGGAATTATGTACCAATTTGTAAAATAGAGTTATTGATCTGGAAAAAACTAAGACCTCTCAAGCTCAAGAGATTATAAGTTTAAAACTAAGAGTCAAGAGGTTAGAGAAGAAAGGAGGGTCAAGAACTCACAAGCTCAAAAGATTATACAAGGTTGGTAGATCTACAAGAGTGATTTCCTCTAATGAAGCTAGTTTAGGTAATCAGGGGGATGGATCCAAACAGGGGAGGAAATATGATGACATTGATAAAGATGCAGAGATTACATTGGTTTATGAAACTCAGGGGAGGTATGGTGATGATCAAATGTTTGATATAGGTGTTTTTGATGATGAAGAAGTGTTTGTAGGATAGGATATGGCTAAAAAAAGATTAATGTGGCAGAAAAGGAAGTTAGTACTGCTGATCCAGTTACTACTGTTGGTGAAGTAGTTACTACTGCTAGTATTGAGATTAGTACTACCAGTCCAACTGAAACTATAATTGCTGATGATTTGACTCTTGCTCAGACTTTAATAGAGATCAGAAGTGCAAAACCCAAAGTCAAAGGGGTTGTGATAGGAGAGCAGAGTGAATATACAATAAGAACAAGACCTTAACAACTACCATCAAAAGAGAAAGGTAAAGGTATCATGGAAGAGCATGAGAAACCAACAAAGAAAACAAATCAGATTAGGCATGATGAAGAAGTTGCTCAAAGACTTCAAGCTCAAATGCAAGCTAAATTAGAGGAAGAAGATAGGATTGTAAGACAAAGAGAAGAAGAAGCTACCATTTTTTCATAAGATATTATGCAAGCAATGATAGATGTTGATTATCAAATGGCTCAACAAATGCAAGCAGAAGAACAAGAGAAGTTAAGTATTGAAGAGAAGTCCAAGTTGTTTATACAACTCTTAGAAGCAAGAAAGAAGCACTTTGTAGTAATGAGAGCTCAAGAAAAGAGGAACAGGCCACCAACTAAAGCTCAAAAGAGAAAAACAATGTCTACTTATCTAAAAAACATGGCTGGATACAAGCACAATCAATTGAAGAACAAAAGCTTTAATGATATTCAGAAGTTATTTGACAAAGCTATGAAACGGGTAAACATATTTGTAGATATGGATACAGAATTGGTGGCAGGAAGTAAAGTAAGAGCTGAAGCAGAGATAGCACAAGAAAGCAGTTCAAAGAGAGCAGGCACTGAGCTGGAACAAGAAAGTATTAAGAAGAAAAAGGTGGATGAGGATAAAGAAACAACAGAGCTTCAAAGACTAATAGAAGTTGTTCTTGATAAAGAGGAAGTAGCAATTGATGCTATTCCTTTGGCATTTAAGTCTCCAGGCATTATTGACTACAAGATCTATAAAGAAGGGAAGAAAACCTATTACCAAATAATCAGGGCTGATGGAAGTTTGAATATGTACTTAGTCTTCAGTCATATGCTCAAAAGCTTTGACAGGGAAGATTTGGAAACCCTGTGGAAATTGGTAAAAGCTAAGCGTGGTTCAACAAGTCCAGAGGAGGGCTATGAGAGAGTGTTATAGGGTGATCTAAAGATAATGTTTGATCCATATGTTGAAGATCAAGTATAGAGGAATCAACATGATTACAGAGTGTTGGATTAGAAAATATATGAATCATGTGGAGTTCATTCTTTAAGGATGCAACATATGCATATTCATATGCTGGTAGAAAAGAGATATCCCCTTACACCTGCTACAATTACTCATATGTTAAACAAGAAGCTTCAATGTGATCATTTCAGTGAAATGGTATATCAGCTTCTTAAACTTCTCACAAAGCAGCTCAAGAATCAATGAAGTGTTTGGAAGCATCCTCCTTGTGATTAATGAAGCTTTCAATGAAGAAACTTGAGATTTTAAAGAAGAATATCAAGTTTAGGGGAGGATTGTTGGGAATAAAAGACTTCATGATGATCTTGAAGTTACTGCTGCTAAGGTTTGTGTTACTACTGCTAAGTAAAACTTAGTGTTGTTTATTAACTCTAAAGAAATTATTCTAAGCAGTTAGTACTGCTAGTTCATAGTTACTACTGCTAGTGTAACATAGTACTGCTAGTGTATATTAGTACTGCTAGTTACTACTTCTAGTATATGTTAGTACCGCTAGAGTAAAGTTAGTAATACTGGTGAAAATTGAAGAAAATATTCTAAGTAGTTACTACTGCTTGTACATAGTTAATGTTGCTGGTGTATAACTTACTACTGCTTGTTAAGAGTTAATACTGCTGGTATAAAGTTACAACTGCTAAAAGTTACAACTACTAAAAGATAAAGATTGCTTAAAGATCAAGATTACTTATGAGATAAAGATTGTTATTTATAGAATAGATCTTTGAGAATAATCTAAGTTTTTGTAATATATTGTAAATCGACTAGGTCCTAGGACATAGAGTTTGCTAATCTAGAAATCTTTTATTTATGTATCTTAGTCGTATAATTCATAGCTTCAAGGTTTTGTAACCCTAATACTAGGAGAGTATTTATATTATTTGTAATAATAATATTGGAGCTTTTATTTTTGAAATTATATTGTTTTGTGTTATTGAAGAATTCTTCTTATATTAAAGATTATATTCTGCAAAATCTTTAGTATTATCAAACAAAGTTTCTTAAACTAAGTTGTGTTAGATTTATCTAGCATAACTAAACCTTAAACAAGCTTAAGGGATTCGATCATTAGAAGTTAACTGGGAGATTGCTTGAAGATCAATCCCACTATCTATACTTTGTGCATTGAACAATTATGGGCTACTGTCAAGGTGAAAACTATCAATGGTGAAGTACAGTTACAAGCCCTAGTGGATGGGAAGAAGATAATCGTTACTAAAGCATCTATTAGATGTAACCGTCAACTGAATGATGAGGAAGGTACGAATTGCTTGCCAAATGCTACCATTTTTGAAGAACTTATAAGGATGGGGTATGAAAAACTTTCACAGAAGCTCCTCAATGGAAATTCCTTATTCATACCATTTTGCAATGCCTAAGTGCTAAGACTACTGCATGGAATGAATTTAGTAGCACTATGGCTTCTATAATTATTTGTTTAGCTACAAACTAGAAGTTAAACTTTTCAAAATACATTTTTGAAAGTATGGTGAAGAACTTGGAGAATGTGTCTGGTAAATTCTTGATGTATCCAAGATTTGTACAAGTGTTTTTGGAGAAACAACTGGAAGGAATGTCAAATCATAAAAGGATTTTTGTTACACCCTCTCAGACTAAGAAGATTTTTGGAAACATAAGAAGGGTAGAGAAAGTCTCTTTTGGAAGAAAAACACCCTTATTTCCAACAATGATGGTACAAGCTCAAGAAGGAATGGGTGAAGGTTCAGCAAATCTAACTGATCCCCATCATACACCCACCATTATTGAACCGTCAACATCTCAACCTCAAAAGAAACAAAAACCTAGGAAGCCAAAGAGAAAGGACATTGAGGTACCTCAGCCTAGTGGTCCTACAGACAATGTTGTAGATGAGGTTGTCTATGAGGAGATGGATGACAGTTTGGGAAGGGCTGCCACTACTGCTACTAGCTTAGATGCAGAGCAGGTTAGGGGTAACATCAATAAGACCCAATCCAAGGCAACACTTATTGAACCATGTTCCTTAGGAACTAATTTAGGTAGTGGTCCCAGGCGCAAAGAAACCATAGGGGATACTATTGCTAAAACTGGGTTTGAGAATGTATCTAAACTTTCCAATGATCCACTGCTCGTAAGAGGTAACATACATCGAAGTGGTGAGGATAGTCTGAAACTAAAGGAATTGATGGAATTATGTACCAATTTACAAAATATAGTTATTGATCTGGAGAAAACTAAGACCTCTCAAGCTCAAGGTATTATAAGTTTGAAAAGGAGGGTCAAGAGACTAGAAAAGAAGAATAGGTCAAAAACTCATAGGCTTAAAACATTATACAAGGTTAGTCTGTCAGTTAGGATTGAATCCTCTAAAGTTGAAGGTTTAGGTGAAGAGGATGCATCCAAACAGGGGAGGATAGATGATATTGATACTAATGAAGATATTTATCTGGTCAATGTTCACATAGATGAAGACATGTTTGGGGTAAATGATCTTGAAGGTGATGAGATGATTGTTGAAACTGAAGTTGATCATGAGATGGTTGGTGAAATTGAAGTTGCTTCTAAAGATGTGAACTTAAGTGTTGATGAAGTTACTTTAGCTTAAGCACCTGCAGCTTTGAAAAGTGTAAAACCCAAGGCTGACAAGGTAATGTTGCAAGAACCAGAGCAGGGTACAATTACAACAACTGCTGCTACAACACTTACAACTGCTAGCACAAGACTTAAGGCTAAAGGGCTTGTTATTCATAAAGAGGAGCAATCAACTACACTAACAGTTTCTTCTCAACAACCATTATAGGTTAAGGTTCAGGAAAATGGTAAATGAATCATGGTAGAAGAACCTTTGATGATGAAGAAGAAAGATCAAATCAGTTTTGATGAACAAGAAGCTATAAGATTACAAACTGAATTTGATGAAGAGGAGAGACTTGCAAGGGAAAAGATGAAGCCAATGTTTCTTTAACTGAAGAATGGAATGATATTGAGGCTAAGATTGATTCTGATTATCAATTGGCTCAAAGATTGGAAGCTTAGGATCAAGAAGAATTGACTAATCAAGAAAAGGCAAGATTGTTTGTACAATTCTTAGAGCAAAGAAGAAAACATTTTGCAGCTAAGAGAGCAGAAGAGAAAAGGAATAGACCTCCAACAAGAGCTCAACAAAGGAGTATCATGTGTACTTATTTGAAAAACATGGAAGGATGGAAGCCTAAAAGCTTGAAGAACAAGTCCTTTGCCAATATTCAAGAATTGTTTGACAAAGCTTTCAAAAGGGTGAACACCTTTGTTGACTATAGAACTGAGTTGATGGAAGAGAGTTCCAAGAAAGCAGAAGCAAAGATAGCATAAGAAAGCAGTTCAAAGAGAGCAGGAGAAGCTCTGGAACAAGAAAGCTCTAAAAAGCAAAAAGTAGAAGACAAAGAGTATGAAGAGCTTAAACAATGTTTGGAAATAATTCCAAATGATGGAGATGATGTAACTATTGATGCTACACCTTTATCTACTAAATCTCCAACCATTGTTGACTACAAGATCTACAAAGAAGGGAAGAAAAGCTATTTCCAAATTATCAGAGTAGATGGTAATTTTTAGATGTATTTAACTTTTGGAAAGATGCTTAAAAACTTTAACAAAGAAGACTTGGAAGTTCTTTGGAGCAAAGTTAAAGCTAGATTTAAAAAGACAGATTCAGTGAATTACATGGATAATTTCTTACTTCTTAATTTGAAGACCATGTTTGAACATCATGTTGAAGATAGTGTATGGAAGAATCAACAAGGATTAGTTAAAGTGCTGAACTGGAAGCTTTATGATTCTTGTGGAGTTCATTGTGTAACAATGTAGTCCATACTTGATTATCTATTGGTTAAAAAGATGTATCCACTTACAAATAACACACTACATCAGATGTTTAATGATGTGAAGCTTCAAGCTGATTATGAGTGTGAAATGGCATTTGAGCTTCTTAGATTGGTCAAGAAATAGCTTAAGGAAGGCTATGTACCTGAATGAAGTGTTTGGTAGCATCCTCCTGGTGATTAATGAAGTTGTCAATGAAGAAACTTGAGATTTTGAAGAAGAATAACAAGTTTAGGGGATGATTGTTGGGATTAAAAGACTTCGTGATGATCTTGAAGTTACTGCTGCTAAGGTTTGTGTTACTGCTGCTAAGTAAAACTTAGTGTTGTTCATTAACTCTAAAGAAAATTTTCTAAGTAGTTAGTACTACTAGTCTAACTTAGTACTGCTAGTGTATATTAGTACTGCTAGTATATGTTAGTACTGCTAAAGTAAAGTTAGTACTGCTGGTGAAGATTGAAGAAAATATTCTAAGTAGTTACTACTGCTTGTACACAGTTAATGTTGCTGGTGTATAAGTCACTACTACTTGTTAAGAGTTAATGCAGCTGGTACAAAGTTACAACTACTGAAAGATCAAGATTACTTATGATATAAGAATTGTTATTGATAGAATAGATCTTTGAAAATAATCTAAGTTTTAGTAATTTATTATAAATCGACTAGGACTCCTTGGTGTATAAAAGGAGGTCCTAGGGCATAGAGTTTGATAATCACAATCTAGAAATCTTTTGTTTAGGTATCTTAGTCGTATAATTCATAGCTTCAAGGTTTTGTAACCCTAATACTAGGAGAGTATTCATATTATTTTTAATAATAATATTGGAGCTTTTATTGTTGAAATTATATTGTTTTGTGTTACTAAATGATTCTTCTTATATTAAAGATTAGATTCTGCATAATCTTTAATATTATCAAACAAAGTTTCTTAAACTAAGTTGTGTTAGATTTATCTAGCATAACTAAACCTTAAACAAGCTTAAGGAATTCGATCATTATAAGTTAACTGGGACCAACAGTGATGCTTTAAATGAGTTAAACCCTAGACTCGATTTATCTCTGGAGGGTTGTTGATTACTTAACATTTCATTTAAAGAATGTGTACTCTTTTCAAATTGAGTTAGCTTAAAAGATTCCTCTTTGAGTTTTTCGTTGTTAAGTAATTGACACTCTGTACATTCGAGATCAACTCCCTTGTTTTTATCAAGTGTAGACACCTTTTCTTTTAACTTACTAATTTCATTTTCTAAACTTCTACTAATTTCTTTTAAGCGTTTGTTCTTGGTGATTATTTTGACTCATTTTACATAATTTATCATATTTACTATCTAAGATAAAATCATCTATTGATGAATTTTCATCACTAAAATAAGAGGATTCGGAATGTACCTCGCTAGATGTGTGAGCCATGAGACACATTTTGTCTTTGACCTTTTCATCATCTTCCTTACCGCTATCACTCCAAGAATCTCTGACAAAAGCTCTTTGGTTCTTGTCCTTCGATGGTTTCGGACATTCTCCGATAATATGATTAGGATCACCGCATCTAAAGCACTTTCTATCACTATTTCCGTTCTTGTCGTCTCGGCTTCTTTGGAATGTCTTTTTGTCATTCTGTGGTTATCTCACAAACCTTCCTCTTCTTTTAAAGAACTTTTTTAAGTCTCTAACCGCCATGACGTATTCTTCATCTTCACTCCTGGAAGTCAAACATTCTTCATCACTAGATTCTTTTTTAGCCTTTAAAGCAAGAGATCCCCTTTCTCCTTTATCTTTGACTATTTAAGAATCTTTCTTGATGATCATCTCTTGAACCTTGAGGTTCCCGATGAGTTCATCAAGTTATAGTGATGTCAAGTCTTTCGACTCTTCATTTGCTGTGACCTTCGCTCTCCATTTAGGATGTAGTGCTCTAAGAAACTTCCTAACATAGTTCTTGCTAGAGCAACCTTCATCAAGAGATTTTAGACTAGTAATAATAGTGTTAAATCTAGCAAAAGCACTATCTATAGATTCATCTTCGAAAATGACAAATTGTTTATATTGTTGTACCAAAAAGTCAATCTTGTTATCTTTGACTTGGCTATTACCTTGGTAGGTGCTTAACAAGGTTTTCCAAATTTGTTTTGCCATATTACACATGAAAATTCTTTCATATTCTTTTCTAAGCAAATTATTGTATATACCTATTTTAGCTTCGTTATTTTTTGCAAGTCTCTTTTTTAGATCATCATTTTGTTTTTCAAAAGGGACAACCTCTCTAATTTGGTTTCCGGATTGTTTTGAATAGGTAGAAAGTCACCCTCAGTAATAACGTGCCAAAGATCAAGATCTTTTGATTTCACATATGTTTCGAATCTAGTTTTCCAAAAAATAAAACTATCACTTTCGAAAAGTGGTGGTCTTTGCATAGATTGCCCTTCTAGATATTTGTCAGAATCTATAGATCGATCCAACCTTTAAAATACTTTATCTTTTAAAAGTCTTGAGTGGCCTTGGATTCTTATACTAATTGTGGAAACTAGAAGATGGGGGGGGGGGGGGTTGAATAGTTTACAGGTTAATTGGTGTTTTAAAACTTTGTTTGTAAAAATGTTTGATTCGAGTATATATGATATCAATCAACGATATGAACAACCAATTTATCTACATACTTGCAACACAATCACAATATAAATAATAAGTATGAAATGTAAATAAGAAATAAGAGATAAGAGATAGAACAATCAAACCACAACACCGAGATTTATAGTGGTTTGGCTACGAAGCTCTTCTTCGCCCTACTCCACTCCTGGAGTATCCGACTCGAGATTTGACTATGTCAACAAGCTCCATTCAAGGCGAAAAAAACTGTTTACACATCGCTTACGTTGTTTTCCGACACTAAGCTAAATATCGAGTCCTAATCTTAGCTAGAACCAATCTACCACTTCACTAATGTTTTTTTAGGATTAAAATACTAACCAACACACAATCTACACTTTCGGATTTACACAACCACACAAGATTAAGAAAATAGAGGTTTGGATCTAAGAAGAAGATAGAAGATAACTAATCTATAACACTTCATTCCTTGGCGAATACGAGTGTTCTTCTCTTGCACTTGATAGAAGAAAGAAGAAGATGAGATTTTATCACTTGAAACAAGATTAAACTATGTTAGTGATTAAGAGATTTAGAGAGAGAAAGAAGGTTTTAGTGAGAGAAAGAGATCTGAAAAATATGTGCTAAAAGGTCAAAAAACTACAAGGAATAGGGAAGTATAAATAGCCAGGACTGGGCAACGTCTCCTGTCGACGGTTTCGGCGGTCCCAGATATATCTAGTGGCCGTTCTGCCTACCAGTGGGCCGCCCCTAGGTAGATGCTCCCATTTTTGTCATGTAGCGGGGAAAGTTAAATCTGGTGTAGAAGCTTCTATTTTTTAGGGGGGGGGACCAGATTTTGAATTTATATATTTAAATAAAACATTTCTTTAATAAATAAAAATATATTGTATATTTTTATTATTGTAAAAATACTTTTGTAGAAATGTAATGGTTAAGAAAAAAAATATTTTCTTGATCACTAATTATGTTTAATGATTTGTTTATACATACCTTAAGTGATTTACGTCGAAATGGAAGTTTACGACTAATAACGTGTATATGTTTATTTTTATTGTAGAATGTTTTTATATTTTGTCATCTTCAAAACCGAGCAAGGTTAATGAGATCTACTTGAACAACTCTACTTATTTTAAAGATTACAAAACCGAACAAGGTTAATGAGATCTACTTGAAAGAATAAGTTGTGCAACTCTACTTAACGGTGCAAGTTTGCTATTATTTTAATTAGAATTATAATAATTCAATCATACATATTATAGCTTTTTCTAGCAAGGAAAATGATAGGAATGAGTCTCTCTCTCTCTTTCTTTCAAGGAAAGAAGACTTGGTTTGTCTTTTTTCAAGAAACGAAGAAACATGTTTACAGTATAAAGTTGCAATAATACTATTAAAAGAATCACAAAATTCAATTTTTACTATTTTCGATAAATAATCCTTTTAAAATTAACTACCCATAGTTTAATAAATAAACTATTAATTTTCAAAAGGCTAGGTTCTTAATTGACATCCCACCATCACATCAGTTGATCTGCGAGCAATGGTGAATTCAATAGGTAACCGATGAGCGATAATTTCATTACAAGTGTAATTCCTATATCATTATGGGACTTACTTATGACACTAGAGTACACGCTAATAGTGTCAAGTAAGCATGTTTCATCCCATCTATGCCTCGAGCTTAAGGATCTCACCAACTTAACTCGATTAAGTCGCCCAATAAGGAACTGTGATTATAGCACCAACGTCTCATGAAGAGTGAATGATCACCTTGGGTTGCAATTTACCTATGTCTCACGTAGAGTAAAAGGAAATCGCAAGTGTTCTTAAAATTGGGTGGAAACAATTTAGTTTCAAAGGGTATTATATTTGATAGATAGCGTGTATATCAAATATGTACGAAGAAGCATGCATATATCTTCGTATCATAGTTTTAATAAAAACTTTACTCAATTAAGTTATTTATTATAGTGTATCACTAAATTTTCTATACCAATGTGTGTATAAATTAGTGACAATACACTTTTAATCAAATTGATGATTCAACGTGTTTTTAAGCCTAACAAAGTCCAATATTTATCGCGGGAAAAGATTAAAGAATGACCAAACCCTATATCGTACTATGCATGTGTCCGAAGACACAAGTTCTTCCAATAATTACCACATATGTCAAACATGTAGTGGCACGAGTAAAGATTAAAGGTCACTCAAACCCTAGATCATTCACTAAAACCATGTCCTTGCAAGAACTAGCAGCTATACGTCATGCCTTGCAAGTCATAATGTAGTAGTAAATTTTGTCATTAATAAAGATCTTTAGCTTAGATAAAACACGTTATAAACTATTGTATTTGCTAGTCTCGTCGTGGAACACTAAGTTTATTATGGAATGTAAGCCCAACCCTTGATGACACATAAGACTTCGCAAGAACAATCATTTATAATAAATCAAGTTTCATAGTTTTTAGTCATGTTTATAATTTTTTGAAAAGCCCTTTGTTTTTACATGAGTCACAACTTATGAAAACAAATATAAACAACTAAAACATATAACAGTTATCGAGCCAATTAACAATTAATGTATACATGCAAATCATAAACCGATGATAACCTAATTAATGACTAACTAGGAATAATATATATACATACTCAAATAAGGCTCCCGCTTCTTAATGGAAGTCGGAGCACATGCATCGATAAAATCGATTGCGTAAGCCTTATACAAGTATATATCACATAGCACATAAAAGCTGATAAGAATTTTTAGTCAATTTCAGGCCCCGACCAGACAAGGATGGAATCTTCCACAGCCTTAGTAGTAAACTACAAAGTTGTAGCCTAATGAGTCGCGGATCTACCATCAAAATTTCAACATCTAACTCTTAACGGTTGATTTGATACGAATTTTTTAGTGAACATATGTCAAGAAATCAGCCAACTAAAAAATAAATCAAACATGCGTATAACAAGTTTAATCATCAGATCTTGCATGAATTAACAATTAACACTTAATAAAGAATCATATATCAATATATCAAATCATATTATCCATGATCAACATGCATGTGTTCATCATGGAGAATCAATTAAACAAGTAATTACGGTAAACAAGTCTAAAAACGACCGATTATAGCATATAATACATCGTTTTAAAACATAAAAATTTCATGCAACCTAAGATTTTTCTTCTACTATATTTAAAAACCTTAATTGGGTCGAATCTTGTAAGAAAACACGGCCAAAGGGCTGATTAAAAAAACCAATAAAACATGTGAATCAAGAGTTTTTAGGTCAAATTTTACGTTTTTTATGTAATTAACTACACTATACGATGGCTCGTGATGCCACTGTTGAAATATATACATATTAACCAATTAATAACATGAGTAAACACAACGGATAAAGATCATGTATAGTATATATTAATTAACCTAACTAATTAGCTTGTTTACCTTTTCTTGTGGATATCAAAGATCAAACGGAAAACGCTTAGAATTAGGGTTTATAAATCAAACCACCAGGAAACTATAAAATATTCAAAAGGGTGGAATCCTCTAAGGTTTCACACATGATAAGTTTAATAGAAAAATGATGACATCAAATAACGTCACATTATTGGCATCATTTGTCCCATTTATATTGCTCATTTTGTAATGTTTTATATAAGATTTGATACTTAATCGCTTAATTGTGTAAATCTCAGATATTATCGAGTATTTGCCAAAAGATGGGGAAAAGAGCGTGTTTTGGATTATAAATGAAGAAATTCAAGAAATTTTACTAAATCTGAAGAATACAACGTATCTTTCTAAATGGATACGTTATTTCTCAAGACTTAGACAAGATCAAGACTATTGCCTAACTTTCAGAATACACCGTATCCACATCAGTAGATACGCCATATAAGATACTTTGGTCAACATTCTAAAGAAACACAATTTCCATCCAATACGTCATATCTAGAGAAGCTGATATGCCGTATTCAGTAGAGGTTAATGAATATTCCAGAATTAAATAATCATGGAGCCCACTCAAAGGTACCTCAATACGTCGTATCGGATCGCTCCAATACGGCGTATGGATCTGTTTTTAGAACCTATATATAGAAAACCTAAAACTCGGTTTTCAGTATGCAAAAACCATCAAGTATGATCTATAAACGATTTTAGAAGCCAATAAGGTCCTGCAAGTGCCTCAAGTCAATAGGAAAACTCTTGTAATCCTTATACTCCGCTATAAGCGTTCGGTTAGCATAACTTTTGTTTATTTAATCATTTGTCTATGATACTGTGTATTGTTACAAGGTATTAGCCATGTTTATGATAATTTAATGTTTAGTTTTGTTTATATCGATTGTTTACTTAATTGTTGAGTGTTGATTATGTTTATCACTTTATATTTGTTTATTTTTTGTTTATGTAATATCTATCATTCAACTGGATCTAGGATTGCGGTAGAGTAAAACTAGAGTATGGGATAAATACTACATACAACTTATCTATGTGACTCTGGATTAATAGGACCACCAATTTATTCCCCTATTCTTCCCTTGGTTAAGTGAATAGGTAGACTAAGTGGTGACTTAGGATTACACATAACGTTTTGTTTTCCTTAGGTAAGTGCTCGAACCGTGGACTACCAGCATATAGGTAACGATTGGACATAAGTGGGTAAAGCCTCGATGAGCTAGGTTTCAATATTCACCAATGTTGTCTCCTAGATAGATTATAATCAATTGTGTATGCTTTATGCGGGTTTGGGTAATTATGACATGATTAACTAAAAAACAAACCTAGAGTTTAGGGAATGACCCACCTGAGCTTAGGAATGATATAACACCAACTAAGTAATACAATCATTGCACTTATAAATAATTCCTGCATTTTATTAGACTAAACTGGCTAATACGTTTTCCTACATTAGTGCTTAACCGCTTCTTTATCGTTTGTTTATCTGCTTGTGTGTGTCCTTTGTCATCTTAGTTTAGATTAAACCAAAAACTCATGCCAGTCTTTTAGTCTGAAACCCCTCTTTGCGTTAGTTTAGGTTTAATTAGAATTAACATTAGATCAACTAGATTTAACTTAGATAACTAAAATACTGATAAGACTTAAGTATTAATGCTCACTCTTAGTGATTGACACCCTACTTACCAACAAACCTGCAACTCATTGGGTAAACTGCTCCTTAGTGTTAGTTAATTCGTAAAGTCAGCAAAAAATAAATAGTAAAACTTGATAAATATAATTACCTATACACAATGATAAACGCATCAAGTTTTTGGCACTGCTGTCGGGGAGTGAAGTTGTTTAATACTTGTTTATTAGTGTTTTAGTTTATATTTATTGTTTTTAGTTTAGTTAATTAATCTGTATATTTGTTTGATGCGTATTTTGTTTTGATTATATTATTACCAAGTTTTAATTTTATAAAACTCGATTACTGATACACACACTAACAGGCAGAGAACCCGGTCGTATATAGTGTAGTAGCTTGGTAAATCCGAGGTCATCCCAAGAGCTAAGGTTTAATAGTTCTAATTTGATTGATGATACGATTGAAAATGATTTTAAGATTGATTTTAAGAAGTAAATGCAATAAAATAAATAGATAGAAGATATCAGGGAGAAAGGCGTGATAACCTAACCATTTCATTACCAATGCTATGATTACATTTTCTTATGTAATGTTCAATTATAAGTTTCATTAGTGGTCCTAAAGTCGACAGACCTGAATTTTCATTTAAAGTCTGTCCTATGCTTACTCTGCGATCCTACATTCCCCTACGATCGTACGAGCAAGGCATTAAAGCTTGCAGTGGTTAAACCCCAACTACCCTTAAGACCAATCTATAATCTAAACCGATTAGTAACCCCCTATGAAGGAGTTCCTATGCTTTATAAGTATTTAATGTGAAAAAGGTGGTAATCTGTTTAATTCTTACACTAGGGATAGATGTCAAGCTACCCTAGTACCCCACTAATCCTAGGTTCAACATTATAAGTCTAATATCATGATTAATAAGATCTAAGTCACCCTCTATACTACCAAAACATGGGGATCAATGAAAGGCTATAAGGATATCTAATAAAACCATAATTAAACAAGAAATCATAATCACAACAATAGTGACTACATGGTTAGGCCAGCACTAGGAGTACTTAGCTACTCATAGTAACAGCAATGCAAGAATTAATGAATAAAGACATAGATTGAATCATCATAATTCTTACAGAGGATGAAATGAATGATTAAATACAATAAGTATGCTAGTGGCTTCTCCCTTGGACCTTTAGATGAAAAGCTTCGAACCTTAGTGGTTTGGTTCACCCCTTAGAACTATGTGTGAAGTGGTGGTGGTGAGTGATGCTGAATGAGCCAGAGGAGGGCACTATTTATAGGCTTCAAAAGGTTTACATCGTAATCCTTATGGGATTTTACGCCGTAACCTCAAACAATCTTCTAGGCACAAAAGTATGTTACAGCGTAACCTTATCGCCTATGTTACGCCGTAACGCTGAGTCAGCTACATCATCTCTTGTAATTTTGAATGTTGCGACGTAATCTTGGAGACACTTTACGCCGTGAAGGGTGTGATGACTCATTTCTTCGTTAGAGTATGTTACAGCGTAATCCCTCAAGGGTGTTACGCCGTAAAGTGCCTTGGACTCTTTACTTTAGTGCATTTCTTGTCCAAATCCTTTGTCTTTTGCTAAAATGATCACTTGGTCCCTGAAAACTGAATATTAACAATTAAGTAACGTTTTCATATATTAATAACATATTTGTAAGCATTTTTATTGGGAATTTGATATTAAAATGTATCAATTATTTGATGTTATCAAATATCCCCCCATTTGACTTCTACTTGCCCTCAAGTAGAAACGTTTAGAATAATTCATAAAAAGATTTCCTCAATTTCACTTGGAGAAATGAAATTATAAACTACTTATGTTAGAAAACATTTGAGCCAAACACCTCACAAAAAAGGGATAAAAAACACTCAACTCTCATTACTAAACTAAGTGTTCAATTTTGGGGTGATCACTCAATTGCACAGTCATGGTATGTGTTCTATTATAAGCTTAGAAAGTACACAACTCTCCACCAACTGGAATTAGGGTCTAAACAGTCTCCAAGGCAACATGGGTGACATTTGGTTTATTGGGTGATAAAAAAGGGTTAGGATAGACAAAGGATACACTTTTAATGGTTGTTAAGATAAAAACACCAAACAAATAGTCTAAAGTAAACTAAGGTTGTCTATAATAACCCGTAATTTTCATCAATGTAATTATCCATCTATTAAATTAGATGCACTGTAATATCCATCTATTATATATACCACCTTTTTATAGAGAAATTTTTGCTTTATCTCATTATGCAATGTAACTTGCATCTCTAAAGTAAACGAGCTCACGCAACCTACCTATGCCAATTCTATCTATGTTTATATCATGTAAACATCATAATATGTCAAGTCTATATCTTAATATCATTTTTACCAAGTACATTATCCATTTAACATACCATTTACAACGTTATATCAAACTAGACTTTATCCGTTAATGTTTATATCAAAAGCCTAATTATATGTAATGTATACATATAAAATGAATGTGCAAGCCTTCAAACATGTGTACAAGTGTACAATGCATAACATTTGAAATATCTTTTCCCTCCTAAATTAAGTTACAACTTTCTAAAGCTAAATGTATAAGTCAATAATGCAAGAAAGTCAAACTAGGTCATTTTACCTTCTAAATCACTTTATTTTCTTACTACCACTTTAGTACAATGTACAAACACTTAATGCATGACTTCGAAACCTTAAAGCCCTAATTTCATTTTAAACTTAAAACTAAACCCTAAACCTTAAAACTAAACCTTAAACATTAATCCTAAACCCTAATCTTAATCCTAAACCTTAAGCTATCTTAAACCCTAACCTTAACTCAAATTAAAACCCTAAACCCTGGTCGAAACCAAAACCAACCCGACACCCCTTTATTTCTTTTTAAACCCATTTTTCAACTAAGCTAGCTTCCTAACACCTCTATGACCTCACCACCATGTCACCAAGCAGCCACCCAAGCATCTTCATCACCTCCTTGCACCCTTCTTAACCAAGCAAACCACCTCATCACCCACTTGTCCATTCGCACCCCTTGGTATGTGCTATTTTACACATACCTTTTACCTTATAAAATGGAGTCAAATAACCAAAAACATAATAAAATTAGCAGATATAAGCTTGTTTTTTTGTTTGTGTAAGTGTAGGTATGGATATTAAAGAAATGGACAAAATTAAAACAAAAATGGACAAAGCCGGACACGAGAAAGAAAGAACGTGAAAAGCCAAGGAAAAATGTGCATTTATCAAGAAAAATCCAAGACGAGCCCGTAAACTCCAAAAAAAATCCCAAAACCCGACAAAGGAACTAACGGTCGTTAAACCTTACCTTTACAAACGTAACAAATGTTAAGTTTAACTTAACAAATGTTAAGTTAAACATTTATAAACCAAAAACCATTTAACCGGCCTATTTTTTTTTTATAAGAGCCCAAGTCAACTATGCGGGTCAAACAAAGAAAACATATAAAGAAAAAGGGGGCGGGAAAAACAGTTTTCACTATTCACCCATCTTCCCTAAATTTACGCCGCCCCAATTAATTTCATTAAAGTGAAATTCACCCTTCTAGAAGCTCACCTCGGACACCCCTGGCAATTTAGCAGTCCACGTTGGCGATCCCAACAAATTTGATTGGAGGTTGGGACGTATAAGGCAAAGAACGGCTTAGATCATTACTTGGAGGGCAAACAAGGATTGAAGAGTCAAGATTAAAAGTGGGGGAGCGTATGGGAGACCTAGAAGCTTCATCTTATGGTTATAAATAGAAGCATTTTCACACACAAGAGGAATAACTACGATTAGGATTAGATTAGTAGTTTAAATTAGCTTATTAATTACTTTTTCAGCTTATCATCATTTATTTTATGTAATTCCCTTTTCAGCAATGTAATTTCCTTTTTCATTTACTAAAATCAAGTTTCTTCAATTCTTGTCTTAAATTTATGTTCACATTTATGCAAGTTACTTTAAAATATGTTTACGTATTACTTTATAAGCTCTTATAAGCTCTTTACTTCTACTTAAGCTTTCTCAGATTCAGTTAAGCCTAAAAAGCTTAACTGGTTAAGGTTTAAATTTCATATCACTCCAAAATTTTACCTCAGCTAGTTATGGAAGGGGAACTAGACCTGGATGGGCTTCCAAGACCACACCAGCTGATCATAAGATAAGCTAGAGCTTGTTGAGTAGCTCCTCGAGCCATTTATTAAGCCTTGTTTAAGCTAAGGCTTATGTAAGTTCTGTTTTTACCTTTTAAAGCTCTACTTTGCAATTCAATTTATTACTGCTTATTGTCTGTTTAATTTTGCTTAGATTAGATTATTTCTGTCTATTATTTTCATTTATTGCTTATATTGTTAATTTGATAGTTTAGATCTTAATCTGCAAGTCTATTTTATAAAACAGTGAAAAAATCAAAAATATTTGCATAGTTTAGTAGCTTATTTTTTTGGCTTATCTACTTGTTTAAATATGCTTATTTAGTCTATTTTTAGCTGTCTATCATCTGGTATTTGTAATTTTTTCTTTAAATCTCAATTTTATAAGCTTAGTATGAATATAAGCATTTTAAAGAAGTGTTTGGGTCAAGGCAGTACTAACTTGAGTTAGTACTACCAAGGCTCTCTTGGTTCTTTAAATTGGATTTATAGTTCATATTTAGGTTTATTAAGTAAGGGTTTAAGGTTTTTATAAGTCTAAATCAGTTTTCAATCATGTTAGTGAGTTGTAATTAAAATCTGATAGCTTAAATTCAGTTTCTTATGCATTTTAAGCTCAAACTAGTTTTAGCTATTTTCATGGCTCATTTTGCTCTTGTATTTGTGCTTAAAGTAGTATAGAACTTAGTTTTTTTTCCTGCATCTATTGGTTTTAAGTTTTGACTTTTAATTTGTAATCTGCATCAGATAGTATAAGCCCTTAAGGCCATTTTTAAGCTTAATATTCAAATAGTTAGGATAGTTTTAAGCTTTTTGAAACTTATTGTTCAAATTGTTCATATGTAAGTTTAGAACTATTTTAGCTTGTTTTATAAAAATTAGCTTATTTGATAATCTGTTTTTATGTTTGAAAACTGTCATTTGTCTTTTCAAAAAATGACTCAGTGCATACTGAGCCAAACAACTTTTTCTAAGAGCTTTTTCTTAGCTTAACTGAATTTCAAATTGATTTTTGACTATTTCTTTAAGTAGAGTTTAGGATAAGCTTTCAAGTAGTATAGGTCATTAGATCATATGGTTCTGTCTTCTAGCTTATTATTAAGTTCAAATATGCCTTTTTGACTGCCTTTCAAAACAGTTTTGCTCAAAATTGCTTATTAATTCTGGTTCAGATTTGCTAGTTAGGTTAGTTATAAGTTGTTTGTAGCTTATTAGGGCTAGGATTTAGCTTATTTTGTCTTTGCTTAAAAAAATCCAAAAACATAGTTTAACAGTTAATAGAAGCTTTTTCATTTAGTCTTTTCATAGCTTATTTAGATTTCAAATTCATTTTTAATTAAAGTTTTAGACAGATCTTAGAATAAGCTTTCTATAGGTATAAGCTAGCAGTCCATAAGGATCCATTAGCTTAGTGAAAACTAAGCTCAGAGTAGCTATTTTGTTTGTTTTGAAAAGAGTTTTTCAGCATAAGTTTCTTAGGATTTCTAGCTTATGGCTTATCAGTTCTTGCTTAGTGTTAGTTTTAAATTAGCTTATTAGGTTAGTTGTACGAAAATATAGCTTATTTTGTTAAATTTGAGCATATTATAGTTGTCTAGTTTTATTAGTTCCAGTTAAAAGGTAAAAATAGAATAAGTCTTCTGCTTATTTTATAAGCTGTTTACAGCTTATTTTTTACTTTCAGAAAAGTTGTTTTCATAAAAGTTTTAAGTTTTAAGCTATTTTATAACTTTCCTTTTTAACATTTTTGCAAAAATAAAAAAAGAGGAAACCAAGGAAGTCAGGGGTGAGCAAGGCTCGAACCCCTGACCTCAACTTAGTTTCATCTATTTTATAAACCTCACAACACACACCACAACCACTGCGCCTTTAGGACTTTTACGTCCAAGGGTGCAACTAAAATTTATTTAACCCTTGTTTTAACTTCAATTCATAGTAAGCACTTCGTGTGCTATATAGCTTTTTCTGGGCTTATTCATTTAAGTTGGATCCGAGTTTTTATTTTTCCTTCAAACTTTGTTACCTTAGCTATTTTTAGAAATTTTCTTAGATTTTTAATTCAACATTTAGTATTTTTAATCATTTATTATTATTAAAAACTTTAAAAAGTCATAAAAAATTGAAAAATAATCAAAAAAATAAAAAAAAATTATAAAATTTTCTTTTATCATATTTTAGGCTTAGGTTTGAATTTTACTTTCGTAGGGTTAAAATTTAAGTATTGCATTTTTTAAAGAACGGGATTTGATTCTCGTTCTCGTTTACTTCGTTTTTAACTTTATGCATCCTCGGTTTAGAATTTCCTTAGCCTTTTCTTTTTAAATAGTCAAATAGGATTAGAAAAAGTTTAGAAAATCATTTAGGGTTTAATTTTAGTTCAATTGCTTAATTGTCGCGTTTTCATTAATTCCCGTTTACATTTTAATGCTTACGTGTTTAATTTTCATTTCTTGTTTTCGTGCATTTATCTACTTGTCATTTATATTTAGTAGGATTTAGAAAACCCAAATCAAAAATCTTTGAAACCATTCAAAACACGCGATCACGGACATAACCGATTTTCAATTCACGCTTCGTCGAGGGAAAACGACCCGGGAGGTTTTTGAGATTACTTTGGTTAAAAGTTCGTTTCTAAAACCCGACGGAAAATACTTACTATACTATTATTTGATATAATCCTTATATACATATATATTATATTATATATATAGTGTGTTCGGATTCGTATCAAATTTTTGGCGCCGCTGCCGGGGAAGTGTGTTACGATTATCGTGTTTCGTTCGAAGATTAGTGTTTTGAAGACCCTTCCTCGTGAAGTTATCGTTTTTCATTTGTGAATATTTTCTTAATAAAACCATAAAAATACAAAAAATATTTTACACTTCTATTTTCTTTTATTTTAATATTAAAAATAACCATTTGTTAATCGTTGTTACGGCTCACCTTTAGATTACGTGCTATAAGGAAAGTTTAAGGCGGGTTTGATCAACATCACCCAAAAGGAGTTCGCCGCTTTCTTGTACGTATTTTTAGAGAGCTACCGTGCATGTTTAACTTTCGGTTACCATAAATATTTTTCTTTTTTATTATAATTTCTTTTCTTATGAATTATTTTCAAAATCTAAAAATATTCTCCTTTACCCTCAAATCTATTTAATTCTTTCTTCTTATCCTCTATATTGTTTAATTCTTTCTTATGACGTCATTTAACCAACGTGAGTGTACGGGGTGTGGACAACCATGTGATGGCTTTTATTGTTATCTATGTACGTGTCCGTAGTGTGGTGTTAATCTTCTACTTGGAACTTGTTTAAATTGCACTTATGGTGATGGAAAGCCAGTCACTTGTTGTGGGTGTGAAGGCCCGTAATAGAGAGGAATTTAGTTTCATTTTGGCGCTTCAAGAATGGAAATTCATTCGCTTATAATCTAAATCAAATATCTTTCAATGAATCTCACAAATGTTCTCGACTACCACTCCACAACCCCGGTACGAGACAAAGAATTGTGAGTTTTAGTGAAACGTGCTCATTTTGGTTACGATTGTTTACCCCAAGTTTCGTTTGTTTACAATCAGAACCAGTGTTTCGATCAAAACTTAGATAATAATTTTCCACTAACTTCACCAAGTTTTCCACAATAATACCTTTGTTGTGCAAACTGCGGGGGTCCTCATGCGACTTTTCAGTGTCAACCGATAAACCAAGATTTCTATAATTCTAATCTTTCCGATTTTGACCAATTTCAACCCCTGCAGTTTCCCGTCAATTCTCCTCCTCAAGAAACGAATAAAGAAATTTTGCAAGCTCGAGAAGATTTAATGGAAGCTATAGAAGCCTTTTTAAAGGAGTACGATCATATACCTCCTAATGAAAAGTGCATGACTTTTAATTGCTACTAAGGAGAGATTCCTTAATATAAAACAAAAGCTCGAAGAATAGCAAAATGAAACCTGAAGTTATCAAGAGCTTCCTTAAACTCATGAATGATTTGCAAGTTCTTAAAGGAATTCAACAAGAGAAGGAGAAGCCGACAGCTCAAAATTTTACTCCATATGGAAATTTTTCTATGATCGAAGATGTGGAAGTGTTAATGAAAGACATTTATACCTTTTTAAGGAAGTTTAGTCGTATATCTTTGGGAGTAACACTAAAGGTTATATTGATAGCTTGGGAGAGATTTGGTGAAATTAAGCATGCTTTGACGGGCAAGCAATATCGACAAGAGGATATTCAAGAATTGATGAGTAAACTCCTTGAAGATGTGCGAAATATTAGTGAAAAGCTATCAGAATATATAAATTGTCCAAGCTGGAATCATCCTATTTTCTATGACAATGACGATGATGAGTATACTATTATATATAGCAAGCCTACAGCAATCACACTCGACCTACCAATCGAGGAACCCGATAACTCTCTCATAATAGGGGACGAGCATCTTGACACTAGTCCTAGTGTTGAGAACCTTGTCCCAATCCCAAGTAAGTTCGAGGGCATTTCCGACGATGCGTGTGATGTGCCCTTTTGTGAAAATCCTTTCACTTTTTATGCTTTGAACGATCATTCTGAGATTTTATCCGATTCAAACGATGATGATACTTCGAGTGATGACAATGATTTTGAGGACATCGAGTACGTTAGCTTAGAAGAGGTGAATAAGATTCAAGAAGAGAAAGAGTTTAGACTAGAAGATATTCTATCCAATCAAGACGTTATTCCTTCGTGAAAAATTGTTGAACATTAGTCGTCTTATTACTAACATCAAATCTTTGAATTGGACAACCCAATCCTATCGTGGTGCTAAGTCTCCTCCATAGGGTCCCCATCTCCGTCACTGATAGTAATAAATTCCTACTTGAGAAGTCCGATACTTATTTCTCATTTTTGGATAACTCTTTACCTGAATTCAAAACTTTTAGCGATCACACGGAAGAGACGAGAAGTGGCAGTACCACTACTCATGCTAATAACTCTCTTCCCGAGTATGATTCGTTTCTTTTTGAGGTTGAGCCCAATTAGGGAGGGTTAACTAGCGTTGTTATGGACGAGATTTCTGATAATTCGGCAAATGATCCTCTTTTGGAACTTCCCGAGTTTGAATCATTTCATTTTGATCCGTCATTTCCTCGTCCTCCTCCGGAACCACCGGATGTTGAGATTTGCTTAAATTTTGAGCCTGATACGGCCATGATAAACAATTTTGATGAGCTTAATAAAGATGAATATTTTGACCCAGAGGGAGGTGAGATTGATGTTTTTCAAAATATTGAAGATGACGATTCCTTCACATTTGTCATTCAGACTTTTCTCCCGTTTCTCACCTACCCTGTAGATTCTCCTTTACTTCTCTCCATCAGAAGTGAAGACACCATTTTTGACCCTGGCATCTCCACTTAGAGCCGGTGGCATCTCATCGGGATGGAACTTTCATGTGCTTTTATGTTTATCTAAACATTTATGAAAGCCCGATGAGATTTTTCTTTTCTATTTGCTTCACCCAAGGACAACTGAATTCGGGGCGAGTCAAGCTCATGACTCGTTAACAAAAACAAGAACTTCAATCTTTTTATCTATTTTCTAACACAAATGATGTTGAAGGAGCTCCGCCTCTTTCTTTTCTCGTGTTTCTTGTTTTGTGATTTTTATTGTCCATGATTGCCCGGATTTTGAAGACTCTCATGTTCATGGTTTTGTCCATTGATAAGTGTAAAATACACATATCCGTTTATACCTAAAAAGGCCCAATTAAGCCCAAAACTGACTAAAAATGGCAAAAATATACTTGTTTTTATGTTTTGTGTGTTGCAGGTACGTAATATATCAATAAACACAAGAAAACAGTCAAAATGGGCAAACAAACACAAATCCGAAGAGCAGCCAAAGATTCCAAAAGGCCCCCAAAGCCAGAAAAAGTCCCAAGCCTCATCAAAGAAAAGTTTAAAAAACCCTTGTCAAAACAAAGTCAATCACAAAACGACAAAAAAACCCAAAGTACCATTTCAGTCCCTAAAGATTTCCAAAAGTTACACAAATAGCCCTTGAAGTCTTAATGGGCCTTAAACCCTAAAAACCTTACCCGGATCCAAAATCTTAGCCCTAAAGCCCAAAACCCTAGCCCAATACCCTTTTTATAAAACCACAAGGACCATTTATGCCATTTATAAAAGTTCTTTTACACAATACTTGGGTTAAACAACCACAGGACTGAAAGTGCCATTACCCGAAAGTTTAAATCTGTTTTAAAAAAAAAAAAGAGAAAAAAACAAACCTTTTTCAGTGTGAAAATGGCAACCAACCATGGGTGACTATTCACACCTCCGTCTCCAACACTTACCACGCAAAACAAGGAAAACACAAATAAGGGTGTAATAGACAATTCCTGAGACGACAGACAAGATGGCAGTCAAAAACTCAATCAAGAGCTCTAATTGGTTCACTCAAGCTAGAAGGCCACGTAGCTATAAAGAAAGCACAAGGAAAGGTGGGTTTTACTCTATTATCACTCACAAAACAAGCACAAGCTGTCACATCAAAGGAATGACAGCTTGGCAATCCGTGGGAAATAGATCATGATCCAACGGCTCAAAATCAAGATCCAATGATTGGAAATTTGTACGGGCAAGATCAAAATGAGCGTTTGATGCAAGGGAGGCCTAGATTCTTCATCAACTGGCGATAAATAACACCTCACTACCATCACACACACCAAGCAGAAAACACAAAGATAGCACACAGATATGTAGTGAGTACTTTTAGTTTAGCAAAAATTTCATTTTTAGCTTAATGTAATTTCTTTAAACGTTTTGCAATTTTCCTTTTCAAGTAATGTTAATCAAAGTTTTTAGTAACATGAAATTTCAGTTTTTTATACATTTGTCATAAGCTCTCTCATTTTCCACATATAAACTTTCATTTTTTCTCCATTGTTAAGAGCTAAATGCTCATAAGCTCTATAAAGCTCTTTTTTAGCTCTTACTAGTCTATAACTAGTAATGAGCTTAACTTAACCTTAACCCATACTTTAATCAAAAAAATCAGTTAATAAACCTTTGCTTAATTGATTAATGGACAATTGAAAGAGAAGCTAAGCCTTGGAGAATAGCTTCGATGAGCTTTACTAGTTATCCAATAGGATAAAGCTAGAGCTTGTAGCCTGTTTTTATTAAGGTTGTGCTTCTGTTTAGAAAATCTAAAGTAAGTTTTCATTTAATTCTTATGTTCTTAATAATTTTAGTTAATCATTGCTTATTAGTTAGATTTGCTTATTTGTTTATTAATTTCTTAAGATTTGCTTTCTAGTTGCTTATTTGTGTCTTTTAAGTGCTTATTAATCATCATCTTAATCTGTCTTAGCTTAGTTAATGTAGATCTTTAGATTTCAATTTCTGTCTAAAAATTTCATATTCAACCAAATATAGAGCATCGTTTAATTCTTACATTTTTAGTTAATTTAGTTTGTGATTCATTTAAATAAGATTGTTATAGGCCTATTAGAAATCTTGTATTAAGGTTTTGTGTAATAATTTTCTTATTCATAAGCTTGTGGAATCTGTCATGGTTATAAAGGGGTGTTTGGTTAATTAATTTTTGACCTTAGAATTGTCAAAGTGACTAGGTGATTTTCTTTTGGTCAGTTGAGTTTCCTTATTTGATTAAGTTTTGAAAAGGATTTGAGGTCTAGTTTGCACTTTAAATCAATTTGAGGCTTAATCTTGTCCTTCCTGCACCAGGGGAGATAATTGCTTTTTGTTAGCTTATAGATTTTGATCCAAGCCTTTCTTGGCTTGGACCTTGTTTAATTTGTGTTAGCATACACTCATTCAGAGTGTTCATTGCAATGGGGGGGTGGGTGACCAACAAGGTCAACCTGCAATTATGGTTTTGTGCACATTGCTTGCCAAGTGTACATCAGCATACATCAGCAGTTAGTACTGCTATCCCTTTTCTTATAGGTTTAACTACGCATAATTAGGATTTAGTCCTTTAAATTTAGTTTACTTATAGCTTAACATAGATCAAAGCTTGTTTTCCAATTTATAGCTCATTTTTTAGGTTATATTTTCTGTCAAAAGTTCATAAAAAAGCCAAAAAGATCAAAAATAGTAGTAGTAGTAAGTAGCTTGCTAAATATAGATTTCTAGCTTATAAGTTTAGTTTTTAAGCATTAGGATTTTAGTTTATAAGTAGTTCACTTAGTTTTCAAAAGTTCAAAGTCTGTTTGAAGCTTTTTAAGAAATCTCGCTTAAGTTTGATTTGAGGTCTTTGTACTTATCCTGAGTTTGCTACTTTGAATTAATCCAATTTCAGATAGTGTAGAGTAGTTGTGGCCAAATTAGCTTATTAGAATTAGATTAAGCACATCATTAGCTTTCTAAAACATCTTTTGTTTTTAGATTTGAGCTTATATTGAACCTTGTGCAAGCTTTAAGTGACAATAAGCTAAAGAAGGCTCAAAAGCCAACTTATTGTAGTCAGAATCTTTGTGAGCTTTTTGAGTGCTTAAAATTTAATTTTCAGCTATGCATGTTAGAAAAAAATGTTTAAATTTTGTATGCATAATATATCGTGCTTTTCCTAGTTTGAGAAAATAAAAAAAATAGCAAAAAGGGGTTGCCAGACCTCGAACCCAAAACCTCTCTCTTATAAACCATACTTTTACCATTTGCATCAATAGCTCATACCCGTAGCTATTGAACACCAAATCCTTTAACCTTGTTTAGGGCCTTAAGCCAATAAGTTACTTTCGCAGCTTAAACGCAGCTTATTCAAGGGCTTATTTTCGTTTAAGCTTTCCTCTTGATCTTATTCGCTATTGTATCCTGCTATGGGGGGGGGGGGGGGGGTTTTAGATTTATCCTGATTTTTCATAATTTCAAGTCAGTATTTTATTTTTAATCCTTTTTTCTTAAGTTTCTTACTTTCGAAAATACATAAAAAAATAGAAAAAGTTTCAGAAATACAAAAAAATAGTTTTTAGCTTATAAAAATTACTTTTAGTTTTTACATTAAGAAAAAATCATCCTTCACTTCACCCATTTAGATTTTTATATTTTCATTTTGAGCTTTATTCTTAATTTATAAAATAGGGATTTTAATTTTTAAAAATAGTAAAAAATAGTTTTCTGAGTTTTTATATTATTTTAGACTTTTCTAAGTTTAAAAAAAAAAATCATTTTTCTAAATTTTTATGAGGACTTAATTTGCTTTTTTTTTAGGATTTAATTAGATAAAAAGTTTTTAATTCATAAAAAAATTCAAAAATAATAATAAAAGTTTTTTCTTTTTCCTTAAAATTTCGTCTTTTGTCCGATTTTAGGTTTATAAATTCTAGTTTTGCATTTTTAGGAGTTTAATTTTAGTATTTTTGCTAATTGGGTGGTCGCGTTTTATTTGTTTCCCGTTAATTGTTTAAGTGTTTAATTGCTTTTAATTGTTCATTTTAATTGTTGCTTTATTTAGTAGTTATAGATAATCAAAAATATCTTTTCTCTCATTCAAATCATAATCCGAGCTAAAACGTGGTTTCAATTTCACAAGTCGTTGGGGAAACGACCCGGGTGATCATTCTTCCCGGTTAAATATACGTATTATATATTATATATATCTTTTAGAGTGAGCTTTTCTTAAAGGAGACTTTAGGAAAGTTCTTAATTGCTCTTTTGGAATATTATTAGTATATTTTATAGCGTATATAAAACTATCAATCAGTTTTTGGCGCCGTTGCCGGGGACTTGTGTTAAAGATTCCGTTGTTTACGTTTGTTGAGTTTGGTTTGAAGATCCTTTCGTCCTCGAAAGTTTCATTTTTGTTAAATATTTCAAAAAATCCAAAAAAAATAATAAAAAATAAAAAGTAAAAAAAAATTCTTTTCTTTTTACTATAGTTATCATAAAAAAAATAAAAAATAAAAAAATTGTCCTTAGAAAAAGAAATAAAATACACAAAGTTGGTAAACGAACACCAACATATAATACTCTCAATTGAGGTATTATCATAAATAAGTTCCGGTGAACTTGAAAAGTTCCCAAATCGAACCAAAGATTTTAAAACTTGCCATTTGTGTCACTTACGAGGTACGACTCATCTTAAAAAGCAATTTTTAAGAGTTACCGTGAAGTAAGTTGATTATTTGGTTTTAAGTTGTCTTCCGTGTATCCGTTTAAAATAGATTGTTAAAAAAAAAAATTCAAAAATTCAAAAAAAAAATTAGTGTAATTTTTGTTTACTTTTTAATTTCTTTATTTTTAGTGCATGCGCACTCGTTCTCAAACTCGTAATCGAAATCGTCGACAACAACAATTAACAACGGTTATTGTTGAGGAACCCGAGTTTCCAATGGCCGACAATCGTACCATGGTCCCTCCAATTGCTTACAAGCCCCCATCGAGGGTGACAAGATGCAATGTTGTTCCAACACTAAATGCAAACAATTTTTGACCTTAAACAAACTTTGATTAATCTTGTTCAAGAGTAATCAATTTACGGGTAAACAAGACCCTCATAATCATCTTTGATTTTTCAACAAAGTCACTTCTACGTTTAGACATCCGAAGTGTCCAAATCTACATACGATTAACGCTTTTGCTTTTCCTTTCTCTCCTCGAAGGTGAAGCCCGTACTTGGCTAGATAAGTGAACCACCTCGATCGATTCTAAAACGTGAGATATCTTGTCTCGAAATTCATACACAATTCTTATCCACTTCAGAAAACAACTTACCTTCGAAATGAAATCAATTCTTCCCACCATCAAAAACAACTTATCTCCGAAACAAAATCACCAATTTTTTCCAAGAACCAAACGAAACCTTCAATGAAGCATGGGAACGTTTTAAAGGACTCCTTCGTCAATGTCCTCACCATGGCTTCTCGGAACTACACCAACTCGATACTTTTTACAATTCTTTGAATTCCAACGATCAAGATGCCTTAGATTCCGCCGCGGGTGGCAATTTTTTAGACAAGATGCCTCAAGAAGGTTTAGCGATTATTGAAAGCAAGTCAAAAGTTCGTTACTCAAGGAGTCGTGCTAGTGATTCAAGAGTGAGTACGGATGCTCCTCTTTCTAATTCTTCACCTTCTAATAATTCTTTCGATATGCAACAAATAGCCGCTTCTCTTGAGGATAAGATGACTATTAAGATGAAACAAATGATGAATGAAATGAAAGCTTTAGTTGTTACTACTCCCGCACCCGTCAAAGCGGTTGAGGAAGTATGTGTTACGTGTGGATCGAATCACAATTTTAACCATTGTCCGTTAACTCGAGGTGGAAACGATTTTCCCGTTTTTCATGACAACATCCAACAATTTCAACAAACCGCAGCCATTGGAAATTTTCTCCAAAGAAACCAACCATCGAATTTAGCAAGTCAAATGAAACCACCGGGTTTCAATCAACCAAATGTTCAAAACAACCAAGGGAACCAAAATCGATATTCAAATCAAAACCGTGGAGGCAATTTCAACCAAAACCATCAAAACAATCAAGGAGCCGTTTATCAAGCCCCACCATACCAACCACCAATGAATCAGCCACCAGTTTATCAAGCTCCTACTCAACAAATTCAAGGTGTTTCGAAAACGGATTTTGAAAACTACGTCAAGGCAAACGATGCGGTGTTGAAGAATGTTCAAAATCAAGGTCAAAATTTGCAGAATCAAATGGCTAATGTTACGAGTTTAAAAATAAAAAAAAGAATTAAATGGCTATTGTTACGGTTTGTAGATCATAGTCCTTTGTAATAATTTCAAAAAATTCCAATTCCGTCCTCTACTTCGAATTCAGGAACTCTTCCAAGTCAAACCGTAACTAACCCTCGTGAGCAAATTAATGCTATCACCACACGAAGTGGTAAGACTTTGGAAGGACCTTCGACTCCTCTTGTTCCTACACCCGATGTTTCTATTCCTTCAAAGGAACCCGAACAAAACCCGAAGACGTTAACGGAAAAAGTGCAAAAACCAAGTTCAGAAAGTACCGCACAAGTCCCACCTCCGGAGGATCAAGATTCCATTTTTATTGAAATTCCAAAACCAAAAGCAAAGAAAACCGTTAATGTTGAAATTCAAGAGCCTAATTCTCCAAGACCAACGTCGTATCAACCTAAACTTCCATATCCCGAGAGGATGAAAGTGAGAGAGAACGATAAACCAAGTGCTCAACATAGCCGGTTCTTGAAGATGTTCAAACAACTCCGTTTAGAGATTGGATTGAAAGATGCTCTTCAAATGCCCAAAGTTCAACCAAATGGTTAAGCTCGTTTGCTAAGAGAACAAGAGAGAAACTCGAGGAAACGCCATTACGAACCAGTAGAATGCTGAATGTTCTCTGCACATCATGAACACAGTTCCCGAGAAGCTCTAAGATCCTAGAAAATTTTCTACCCTATGTGCTTACACTAGAACTCTACGATAGGACTAGTGCTTTAGCCGATTTTACAAGCTATCATATAATCTTTTACCTCACTCTAACTATCAAGCAACTTGGGCTTGAAGCTTTTTGACTCCTACTCGAATGACACTCGAGCTTGCCAATCGTTCCATTACTCACCCAATGGGCATAGCCGAGGATGTTGTAGTTAGAGTTGATGGTTTCACTTTTCTTGCTGATTTTGTAGTGGTTAATTTTGAACCAGACCCAAGAGTGCCTATTATTTTAGGAAGACCCTTCCTTCGCAAACCGGCGACAAAAAGCTCTCATTGATTTGTACGAAGAAACATTGACTTTAAAGAGTAAGAAGGAAGAACTGTGTTTATTATGCCGATAAATCTAAGAAAAACAAAAATAAGCATTTTGTTTACGCCATTTCTGTAATCGATTTCTTAAAAGATGATCCGTTTAGTGGCAGTACCACTACTCATTCTGATGATCCTTCTCCTAGTTCTTCTTCGGTGAAGACTAGTGATAATCTTGAGGAGTTCGTCGATCAACTCACTCTTCTTAAAAAAGATATTCAAGAAGGAAATTTTCAAGATCATTCAAATCCTCTTTTTGAATTTGATGACAATTTCAAATCTAGCACCATAAATCCTCTTTTTGATGAAATGGAAGAAGATGTCGAGATCAAAAATTCCAACATTTTCGATGAGCCAGTTTTACTTAACACACCTTTGTCCGATAAGGTTGAGTGTTTTGCTCCAGAAGACAATAATGATGAGATCGATGCTTTTCTAGCTATGGAAGTTTCTTCTAATTTTGAGGAAGGTTATTTCGATTCAGAAGGAGACGTAACTTTTCTTGATAATCTGCTTAGTGATGATGCTTCCCATAATCTCGCTTCCGAAGTGATTTCCGATCATGAACCAGAACAAAATGAATCTTCAATTACTTTTTCTCCAAGAAATGATCCTCTTCACCATGAGTTCGCCGGTGAACTTTTAACACTTCCTTCAAGGAATGATCGTGAATTTGGGGAATATCTTAGTCTTATGACAGTGCTTTGTGAGATTTCAACTTCCCAGTCACAGGAAAATGTTCATGCTAATCAAAGTTCAGTATATCAGTCTCCTTCCCATATCCCCTATCCCCAATGAGGATAGTGAGCCCACTCAAGAAGAGATCGATATTTTCCTTGTTCCAGATGATTTAATTCCGCCAGGTGTTGAGAATGATGATTTCGAAAATGAGGATAATGAGTTACCTAACCTTGACCATCAAGACAACCCGTCAATTCCTCGTCCTCCACCGGAACCACTGGATGTTGAGAAATGTGTGGAACCCGAAACGGGTATTTTGATAACCAAAGTGTTTAAGGGTGTTTCTAAATCTCATGATTTTATAGCCAATATTTTACCCACCCATCCCACCCTTGTTTCAAATTTGACCTTCATTCTCTTTCTTTCTTCATTTCTCTCATTCGGGAGTGAAGACACCATTTTTAAACCCGACATCGTCACGTTTCATAAGCCAGTGGCATGTTCAATGAAAGTTTCACATTTTCTCTCCCTAAGGACGAATTAATTCAGGGATCGAGTCGAGCTTGTGACTCGGTGAACAAAAACAAGCCGCTTCGTGGGAGTTCACCCCATGCTTATCCATTTTCTATTAATAATGTGTTGTGATGTGTTGAGGCTAGCCTCTTCCGTTTTTCGTTGTTTGTTGTTTGTTGTTTGTTGTGATTTTTGTAGAATTGAACCAACAATTTTTGAAGCATCTCGTGTCCGGTGTTGTATCCCGTTTCACTCGAGCTTCCTATCCTTTGTTTAAAATTAGTTTGGGGAAATCCAATATCCTTTCATCTTATCGATTAACGTTTATCTTTGCATAATTCATAAACGGCTTAGATTTTCGTAGAGACCCGGCCTTAAACATTGAGGACAATGTTTCGTTTTAGTCTGGGGAGGGAATCTATCGATTTGATGTTGCCTGCTTATTGTTTTGTTCTCACGTACCCGTTTTTCTCGCAAAAATAGCAAAAATTTTAAATTTTTAAGATTTTTTATTTGTAGGAAAAAATGAAAAAAAAGGAAAAAATATATTAATAGTAAAAAAAAATTAAAAAAAAATAAAAAATATTTAGACACGAATGTAGGTTTTCCGTTGGTAAGAATAAAAAGTAATTTTTGACCCGATCGAACGTGTTTGAGTTTCTAGCGTTCTCTTCCCCCTTTCCCCACCCCACCCCTCCCCGCTTCTCCCCTCCCTTTTCCCCATCCACCCCCTCCCCCCCCATTCCCCCCCTCCCCCCCCCCGACCATCCCTCCCCTTTCCCCTCCCTTCCCTTCCACCCCCCCCCCGCCCCCCTCCCCCCCCCCCCCCCCCCCTCTTCCCCCCCCCACCCTTCCCCTCCCCCCCCTGTTACCTCACTCCCTTCTTTTCCCCCCCCCCCTCCCCCTTCCCCCTTCCCCTTCCCCCCCCCCCCCCCTCCCCTTCCCCCGCTTTCCCCCCCTCCATATGAAACCCTTAAACATTAATGATGATAGTTTGTGCTAGTCTCATGTAGACTTTAAACATGCTAGACTTGAAATCATTAGTAAATAAAGACTTGTGCTAATCTCAAGTAGATTTTAAATATGCCGAGTTGGATTTTATATAGGCTAAGTATTTGCAAATCTCTTTATTATAGATTTTAAATTGCAAAGAATAAGAGATGATAGTGTTGATTACGAATTAGGATGCTAAACAAAGTTTATTTGGAAAACTTAAAGGCTTATAAGAATAACTTGTGGTTTTTCTTTCCCCGAAGTTCTTAAAATGATAATTATATGTTCTCTTTAATTTTTACAAATTAGAGTTTTACTCTTAAAAGTCTAATCAACATATTTAGAGAAAAAGCTTTATCGATGATGAAGTCAATCATCATTTGTAAATAAGAATTTTGGTTCAAGTTTATACTTTGGTTTTCTAAAATGAAATTTTTCTATTTGCAAAAATAATGTGTTGAATTAATAATTAAAAAAAAGAAAAAAAAGAAGAAGAAAATATAGTGATGAATAAAAGGATGCAAGTTATAAATCCTTAGTGTTAATAATTAATATACAAACTCCATCGCAATAAAGTACATGGGCATTTGTCGGTTCGCTCCCGATGTGACATCGAAAGAAAGGGTGGATGATGTATATTTAGGGTTGGTATCATAATAAGTACACGAGCTCTTGTCGGAGGCGTGACCGATGTGTCGTCGAAAGAAAAGTGATACCGATTCCTAGCCTAATAATGTATATAGTAATAATAAAGTTGCAAGTTAGAAAATAAATAGTAAAAGTTTCCTTTTCTAAAACCAAGGTATTCTTTTGAACTAACGTTTGCAAAAGTCTACAAGGCTTTTTCATCGGAAGTTCATGCGTCTCGATTATTATTCTCCGGATGAGGTGTCAAAAGCCTTAGCACTTACCCGATGACGGTGGGATGCTAGAGAAGAAAGTCATTAATGGGACAAGTGAACCAACAATGTCTTAGCTAAGGAGGTTTTTGTTTGCTTTGAGTTGTGATCTTACTAAGTGATTAACATATTAGCCCAAAAGGCCCATGTGTAAAAGCTTGGTCGGATTTTCCAACATCCAAATAGCGGGATTAATGTTTAAATTAATTAGACACACTACACTTAAATATATGATTTATGTCGGAAGCAGAAAATACACAAGTTGTAATATAAGCAGTTTAAAGCATCATACATCGTACTTAACAGTGATCTTATTTTTAAACTTAGTATGGGAAAAATGAAAAATCGGGAATGATGAAGTTATCTTTTAGACACTTTTCAAGTGCTTTTTGTTCCATGATCCTAAAAATTACCACTAAGGTAATGAAAACAATACATTATGTCAACACAAAAATAAGTTGTAGTTAGATAGTCTATCAAGAAAAATCAATAAAAACTAAAAAATCTTTGAAAATGGGAAATCGGGTGTTTTATAACTTGTGATCTCTTAGCTCTCTTAACAAAAATCTTTGCTACTTTTCAAAGGTTTAGTTTAGGGAAGTTTCGAGGTATTTGGTTATAAGGCATGTGATATTGCGTGAGGACACGCAATCGTTTAGTTTGGGGAATTTTGATATGTGTGAAATACACATATCCGTTTATACCTAAAATAGCCCAATTAAACCTAAAACAGACTAAAAATGGCAAAAATATACTTGTTTTTGTGTTTTGTGTGTGCAGGTACGGATATATCAAAAATCACAAGAAAACCGTCAAAAACGGGCAAACACGGACACGGAAAACGGGAGAGCACAAAAGAAGCCAAGGATTCAAAGCCAAAGCCAAGAAAAGTCAACTCTCAGTCAAAATTGGTCAAACTATGGGTCAACAGAAGTCAACCACAAAAAGACAAAACCTTAAAATATTCCAAATCAGTCCCTCAAGTTTCAAAAGTTACACAAAATGTCCCTAAAACCTTACCCGAATCCATAACTAAAACCATAAGCCCAAAACAATGGCCCATTACCCTTTTATATAACCATAGGGACCATTTCTGTCATTTTTGAAAGTCAAAATACACTACACTTTTGATAAACAAATGGAGGGACTAGTTTTGCTATTACCCCAAACCCTTACCCCCGTTTTACCCAATTCAGTTAAAAACGAAAAAAGGCGTCAAGAACGTGTAACTGTTCATCCATCATCCCAAGTTTCACCACACAATCAAATCAAGGGGTAAATGTCAATCAAGGGGTACAAACGACAATTAAAGGCCCCTAATTCATGTTGGCAGGGAGAAATTAGTCATATCAAAGGCCCTCATTAGCTCTCTATCAAGCAATGCCACGTTGGATTTAGTGAAAGCACAAAGGGACTGGAAATTTGTACTAGCTACACACTCAGAAGAAGCACAAGCTGTCACATCAAAGGAATGACAGCTTGGCAATCCGTGTGTGCAAATATGTGATCCAACGGCCAAAGAAGATAACAATGTATTTTGAAGATTGTACAGACCAAGATCAAAAGGAGCATGGGCCAGCAAGGGAGAGGCCTAGAAGGTAATTATTTTTTTCAGCTTCAGGCATAAATCGCACACACTCTCACCCAACATTGTATTCTCTTTTCTTTTCTTATTTTCACCTAGTTTAGTACCCTTTTATATTATTAAGAAGCTTATTGAAAATTCCTTTAAAATCATTGTAATTTCTTTCAAAGCGTAATGTAATCACATCCCTTTTAGTTTAATAAAATTAGTTTTTCTTAAAAAGCCATTTGAATTAAGCTCTCAAGTTAGTATAGGTTGTTTGTGACTCAATAAGCTCTCAATAAGCACATTACAGCCACTCAGTCCTCTAAGCTAAGAATAAGACTTTAACAATCTAAACATACTCTAAACTTAAAATCAGCTAAAATTACCTTGTTATTTGGACTGATTAAGCTATGGAAGGGGATTCAGTTAAGGAAGGAATCCCATGAACTATTACTGGCTTATTTCTAATAAGCCAGAGCTGTTGATTAAGCTCAATTGAGCCTTAGCTTCTGTTTAGCTGAAGCATTCTGTAAGTCTTCTATTTACTTTCTTGTCCTTTAATTTTTAGCTTAAAATTGCTTAAATAGCTTAGATGTGCTTATTTGCTTATTAATTGTGCTTATCTGTTTTCTAGCTGCTTATTTGAGTTTTAAATTTCTACTTAGTGCTTACTCATCAAATTTAGTCATCTATTTTTAGCTTAATCTTTAAATTTCATTTTCTGTCTTTAAAATACATAAAAACCAAAAATAATTTAGCATAGTGTAGATCTTTAATTCTAGCCTAGTTAATTGATTGATTTATGTTTGTTAGGGTTATTATAAGCTAGTTTTTATCTGGTAATGAGGTTTTGTTAAATGGAATTCAAATTTGTTAGTTTGATCAAACTCTGTCAAAGTATTAAGGGGTGTTTGGTTTAGGGGATTTTGACCATCAAAAGTCAATAGAATTTTGTGTTATCAATTTGGACAATTGAGTTTTCTTAGATTATCAAGTTTTAAACATGTTTTGAGGTTTAGTTTACATTTTAAATCATTTAGTGGCTTATTAAGCTTGTCTCAGCACTAGGGGAAATTTATCTTTTATTGTGCTTGCTAAAATTTGATTCGGGCTTTTAAGGTTTGATTTGTGTTCAATTTTGTGTTTAGACATATTCATTTAGTGTGTCTAGTGCAGGTTCAAGCACCAAAATTGCCTGCAAGTGCTTGTGCATCAAGCCCTAATTGCATCATGCAGTAGTAACCAAGCGTTTTACTACTGCTAGCCTTTTAAATAGCCAATCTCAGCTAGGAGATATAGGATTTTATAAGCTTATAGTCATCGAGCTCATAGGTTTAGTTCATAGCTAACATAATCAAGTTTGTTTTCCAATGATAAGCTCATTTTTTAGGGTTATATTTTCTGTCAAAAGTCATAAAAACGCCAAAACAGATCAAAACAGTAGTAGTAAGTAGCTTGCGAAATATAGATTTCTAGTTTATAAGTTTAGTTTTTAAGCATTAGGATTTTAGTTTATAAGTAGTTCACTTAGTTTTCAAAAGTTCAAAGTCTGTTTTAGATTTTTAAGAAATCTAGCTTATTTTGATTTTGAGGGTCTTTGTACAGATTCCGAATTGCTACTATTTGATTATCAATTTCAGATAGTGTAAGAGTAGTTGTGGCCATAGTAGCTTGTTAGAATTAGATTAACCACATCATTAGCTTTCTAAAACATCTTTTGTTTTTAGATTTGAGCTTAAATTGAAGCTTGTGCAAGCTTTTAAGTGACAATAAGCTAAAGAAGGCTCAAAAGCCAACTTTCTGTAATCAGCTGCTTTGAGAGCTTTTTGTGAGCTTAAAAATAAGTTTCAGCCTATATGGTTTTTATTAAAGTTGCTTATAATCATGTGCTCTTTCAGTTTTAGCTGTTTGTTTTGAAAAAAAAATAAAAAAAAAATACAAAAAGGGGTGTCTGCCAATCTCGAACCCACGCCTCTTAAATTTTAATTCTCTGATTGGCAGTTGCAGCATACACAAAGAATTAACCATGTGCATATATTAGCTTCATCACACCACAATCCCTTTCCATTAATTAATTATAGCCATCTTTTCTTTTTCTTTCAAAAAGAAAAGCCCGTAGCTTTAGATTTAGCTTATTAGGAGCTTATTCGTTTAGCTTTTTGATTTTTCTTATTTTTCCTTAGTACCTGGTAGCATCTTAGACTTTTCCTGAATTTTTGACATTTTTCCATTAATTAGTTTAATTTCTATCATTTTTTGAAAGTTTAAATCTTAGAAAATACATAAAAAATAGAAAAAGTTTAAAAAAAATACAAAAAAATAGTTTTTAGTTTTATAAAAAGTACTTTTAGTTTTACATTAAGAAAAATCATTTTCAACCTTTTTAGATTTTATTTTTCATTTTTGAGCTTTTATTTTTAATTTTAAAAATAAGATTTTAATTTTAAAAATAGTTAAAAATAGTTTTCTTAGTTTTTATGTTATTTTAGACTTTTCTAAGTTTAAAAATCATTTTTCTCAATTTTAATTACATTTGGGTGCGGCCACACATACATCTGTTCAAATCATCAAGGGGCCCAGTAGTATCTTACTCTATAACATGTGGAGGAACAAATCCTATTTTGACTGCACGTGTCTGTTATGTGTTTCATATCCCTCCTAAAAATGGCCTTTATAGCAGCCTTCAACAGGTCAGCGTTGAACCATATCTAAGATTGACATTCCACACACACAAAACCTACTTGCATCTCAAGTCTGAGGATGAGAGACATAACCACTTGTGAGATTCACTATTGACGCCGATCCATGTAGTGAATACTCGTAGGTTGGGTCAGTCCAATGTTCATCCAATGAACAACATATGAGTTTGGCGGTATCATCCTTTAATATTCATACTATATGAATATGACCAAAACACTCACATTTGCCTTAATTCAATGATGCTCCCGTATCATTAACTGACAATGGACGATTTAGAATAAATAAATTATTCATGGAATAAAACATGCTAATATAGAACACAGTTGTATAAATAAAGACGATCATACCAGGTATATCAATTCATTGTTTAATACAACTACTTAATGTTCCATTATCCAAATACTAAAAACAAATATACATGTGACTACTAGTAGGTCAAAGTTCAATGTTCCTAGCATGATAAACATGTCTGGTACAAGACATTGACTTTGTAAAAGGTACCAACTAAGTTGTCATCTGAGTGACCTTTGAGAATACTTGTTTCAAAACTCACAAGCAGTAAAGGTTTTGAATAATACAATGATTGTCATTTTGTATATGTGCGTTCAAGTGCTAATATAATAATACTAGCATCACCACAATACATTACATATGTTGTTTGAAGCAAGCAAAACCACATATATGAGACAGTCTTCTTAACAGCTTCCCAGACTACAAAGTATTCTTTATTCTTTAACGAATAGTGCAACAATGCTTTCAATCAAGCATGTCTAGTTAACAATATTATCATTTATGATGAAAATCCTGCTATGACTAGGATTGAGAATCATCTCAATCAAAATAAGCATTAGTATATGAACTTAACACTAATCTCCTTATTTAAAATCTGTAAACAATGAACATGTCTTTAGTCCTTAAAAGGCCTTTTAGAACGTTCTTTCAATAATAGTCTAATGACTTTCACTTAGTTACTATGGTTGTAGGTTCATCTTGCATTCATGCAAGTGCTACA
>BQNB010048651.1:0-16670 GCA_026074375.1 Tanacetum coccineum
ACTTCCCGGTTAAACGTAAAAGTTAAACGAAACTTTAAAAATTCAAATTAACGACCGGTAATGGCTAAATTAATGAACAAAAATTTACGGGGTGTCACATCCTTTCCCCGTTAAAAGAGCTTTATCCTCAAAGCTACGACGTAGTTTCTGCCACGGGTGCAGAAATTGGGAAAAGATAGGGGTACTTCTTTTGCATTTGATCTTCACATTCCCAGGTAAACTCAAGACCTCTCCTAGAGTTCCAGCGTACCTTGACAATCGGAATACGACTCTGCTTTAGACGTTTGACCTAACATTCTATGATCTCGACAGGTTCTTCGATGAAGTGGAGTTTGTCATCAATTTGGATTTCATCTAACGGTATAGCAAGAGGTTCGTCGACTAAGAATTTCTTCAAATTCGAGACGTGAAACGTACTATGAACTCTACTCAACTGCTCTAGGAGTTCAATTCGGTAGGCAACAGTTCCTACTTTATCTATGATCTTAAAAGGTCCAATATAGTGAGGGTTCAGCTTTCCCCGTTTGCCAAAATGTATCACCCCTTTCCATGGTGACACTTTCAACATGACCTTATCTCCTACTTGAAACTCAATGGGTTTTCATCTTACGTCAGCATAACTCTTTTGACGATCGCGGGCAGCTTGGACTTGGCTCTTGATTTGAACGATCTTCTTAGTTATCTCGTGGATGATCTCTGGGCCAGTAAGCTGTCTATCTCCAACTTCAGCCCAGCGGATAGGTGATCGACACTTGCGCCCACACAACGCCTCAAATGAAGCAGCCTTAATGCTGGTATGGTAACTGTTGTTGTACGAAAATTCCACTAACGGTAAATGTTTATCCCAGCTTTTCCAAAGTCGAGTACACAGGCACGTAACATGTCCTCCAACGTCTGAATAGTTCTCTTACTCTGACCATCAGTCTATGGATGATATGCTGTACTCATATCCAATCGAGTACCCAATGCTTTATTTAGAGACTTCCAAAAATGTGAGGTAAATCTCCCATAACGATCAGAGATGATCAAAACTGGCACTCCATGCCTTGAGACTACTTCCTTCAAGTACTTTCTCGTCAACTTCTCTAACGTGTCATATTTTTGCATAGGCAAGAAATGAGCAGACTTAGTGAGACGATCAATGATTACCTAAATCGTGTCTTGACCGGTTGTCGTCTTTGGCAATTTAGTCACAAAGTCCATCGTTATGTTCTCTTATATCCATTGTGGGATTTCCGATTGAACCAACAAACCGGACGACTTATGATATTCTACCTTAACCTTGGCACACGTTAAACACTTGCTGACATAGGTGGCAATTTCTTCTTTCATGTTGGGCCACCAATACAACTTCTTTAGGTCATGATACATCTTATCCGATCCAGGATGGATGGAATACTTTAACTTATGAGACTCATGCATAATCAAAGATCTCAGGTCACCAAAACATGGAATCCAACTTCGATTGTTTAAACATAATGTTCCGTCAGCACGTGGTTCTAGCTTATCAATCATGCCATGCAAGTCTTCGTTGATGAAGTTCTATTCTTTCCTGGCTTCTGATTGAGCACTCAGAATCTGCTTAGGAAGATTTAACCCTATAGTCATAACTAAGGCCCGAACTCATAGCGGCTTGCTTCTTTTCTTTCGACTCAGGGCATCAGCCACCACGTTCGCCTTTCCTAGGTGATATCGAATCTCATAGTCGTAGTCGCTCAACAACTCTAACCATCACCGTTGTCTCATGTTCAGCTCCCTCTGATCGAGAATGTGTTGCAAACTCTTGTGATCAGTGAACATGACACACTTCGTACAATACAAATAGTGTCTCCACATCTTCAAGGCAAACACTACTTGCACCAAGCTCTAGGTCATGTGTGGTATAGTTCCTGTCGTAAACCTTGAGTTGGCAGGATGCGTAAGCTATGACCTTCTCCCTTTGCATCAAAACCGCACCCAACCCATTACGCGAAGCATCACAATATACCACGAAGTTCTCACTTCCCTCGAGTAAAGCCAAAATCGGCGCACTATACAATTTCTGTTTCAACAACTGAAACGCATCCTCTGCCTTTTCTCCCCAATCAAACTTCATGCTTTTCTAAGTCAACTTCGTTATAGGCCTAGCGATTTTTGAGAAACCTTCGATAAATCGTCGGTAGTAACCGGCCAAACCTAAAAATTGACGAATCTCGGTTGGGGTTTTGGGTGATGCCCAATCCTTGATAGACTCAATCTTAGCTGGATCAACGTGAATGCATTCACTATCAATCACGTGACTAAGAAATTGTACCTTTAACCGCCAAAATTCGGACTTTGAAAACTTGGCGTACAACTTCTCTTTCTTAAGTAACCTCAGAATTAACTTAAGGTGCCCTTCATGGTCCTTTCTGCTCTTTGAGTAAATCAAAATATCATCGATGAATACGATCACAAATCTATCCAGATGCAATTTTCATACCCGATTCATCAAATCCATAAATACTGTCGGTGCGCTAGTCAAACCAAACGGCATTACTTGGAACTCATAGTGACCATAGCGAGTCCTAAATGCAGTCTTGGGAATGTCTTCCTCACGAACTCTAAGTTGGTGATAACCAGATCTCAGGTCAATCTTAGAGTAGACTCTTGACCCTTGAAGTTGATCGAACAAGTCGTCAATTCTCGGAAGTGGGTATCGGTTCTTCACAGTAAGTCTGTTTAGTTCACGGTAGTCGATACACATCTGAAAAGAACCATCTTTCTTTTTTACAAACAAAATCATAGCTCCCAGGGTGAGGAACTGGGTCTTATAAATCCTTTGTCAGAAAGTTCCTGCAACTGAGTGGATAACTCTTGCATCTCGGCTGGTGCTAATCGGTACGGGGCTCGTGCTACAGGTGCAGCACCAGGGACTAAGTCGATTTGAAATTCAACTTGTTGAGCAGGCGGTAGTCCATGCAAGTCTTTTGGAAAGACTTCTGGAAATTCCCGTACAATTGGCACGTCCTTAAGCCGCTTCTCCTTTGACTTGTCCTCAGTCTTCTTGGATGTAACTTGCACAAGATAAACTTGACATCCCTTCTGTATATACTTTTGGGTTTTTGTACATGATATGATGTTTAACTTCGACTTACTTGTGCCGTCATAATCATCACCTCGGATTATCAACACTTCATCTCCATAAGGGATACAGACGACCTTCATGTCATAAACGATCAATGCGTGGTATTTCACCAACCAATCCATACCGATGATGACATCAAAACTACCAAGTTCTATGGGCATTAAATCTATGTTCAACGGATGTCCTAATAATCCTAACGTACAGCCTCTAAGGACAACATTTGTTTCTGAAATTCTTCCATCGGCAAGTTCTACGACATAACTAGTGTCTAAAGCGGATGGTGCAACATCAAGAAAAGCACTAAATGTAGATGACACAAAACTCCTATCGGCTCTCGAACCAAATAACATAGAAGCATAACAGTTATTGAGAAGGAACGTACCCGTGACAACGTTGGAATCAGGGTTTGCTCCTCCTCCGATGGCATAAGCCTTCACTGTTGTAACACCCCCATTTTACAATATAGCAGCGGAAGATAATCTGGGGTATTACTTCATGGATACAACAATCATAATCATAGAAAACAACTTTAAAAGAGACGTTGTTGGAAAAATTTAGTTATCATTCATTATAATCAGAGTTTTTACAAAATGCAGGTCCCAAAATCTAAAACTTCATGTTTGAATGATAACAGTTCAGCCACCTTCGAGTCCATGCCACTCCGTACCGCAACTTGCTTAATTACCTGAGATAAACATGCTAAAAAGTCAACACAAAGGTTGAGTGAAATTCATAGGTTTGAAATGTAATAGTTGAATACAAGTTATAGTGTAAATACTGGTATTGCAGGGATAATTATCATGGAGAACATTATTATCATGGAGAACAATATTATTACCCTAAACTCATGAATCACATAAGAGATATTAAAGAGATATTGGGAGATATTACCCAAAGAGACATTGGGAGATATTACCCAAAGAGATATTTAAGAGATATTGGGAGATATTACCCAAATAAATATTAAAGAGATATTGGGAGATACTACCCAAATAGATATTTCCATGTACCTAGGCAATAATATATCAGGATAACATATAGTTTTAGCATAACACTTGCATTCATGATTTTATAGTAGGTGTCACGGATTTATAAGATATGTGAGATTATGAATTCATTAAGTCTTTGAAAAGTAATCACATTGTTATGAGTATATAAAAGAGTTTGTAACAAGCATGTATCCCCCTCGCGGGTTTATAAAACATGTAAAATAAGTAAAGGCGAGGTTATGAACTTCACCTGGTAGGTAGATGTAATAAATATTCTGAAATGAAAGCTGACGACCTTATCACAATCTTAACCGGGGAATGTTGATATAGCAAATGATAATAAACAGCCACATCACGCAACCTAAGTAAATATGTTGAGTCTTAGGAAGATTGTACTTTAAAACTTTAGTTTTAAGAGTTATGAGTTCGATTGAAGAGTTTGGAATTATTGTATCACTGTTCGGGCCATCATAATTCAGAAGTCATTCAGTAAACGTTTGAGGAGCTAGGGCACTTTAAATCGTAAACCCAACAACTCAGTCAGAACGTAATACCAAGATGAAACTTAATATGAAGCTCCCTAGTATTGTGGTACAATATAGCTTCCGGATGATCGGTTTTAAGCGTTTTATTTAATATCTGGAAATGTTAAGCACGTCAAGCATTTATTAAAGTTATGTCTGGTAATGTTTTGAATGTGTTTTTATACTTTTTCAAAATGTTACATTTTAGACCCTGGGGTTTGGAAAATTGCAAGTAGACCCCTGGGGTTTGCATTTTTACGACTTTGGTCCTTCAACTTTGAAAGATATACCAAGTAAACCTTGGACTTTGAAAAGTGACATAATAGACCCCTATAGTTATAACTTTGATAAAATGACACTTTTAGTCCTTTTAGTTATAAGTTTCTGAAATTTACGATATATACCCCTTGCATGGATTATAATTACAAAACATGTCTAAATTGCCATGCAAGCTTATTTTAACATTTCAATAGACATTTATAAGTTATAATAAACTAAAATATGAAGTTTTAACATAACACAAGTTTAATTTAATGATTCGTTAAGCTAGGAAGTAAAACGGGTCAAATTAAGGTTTTAAAATGAAAACGCGCGGGTTTTATGATTAAATTCTTTCATTAATCAATAAAGTGGTTATTTTAACATTAGTTAAGCATGCTAGGATAGATTATAACAATATTTAATCATTATGACATTTAGTTTTAAGAAAAACGCGAAATTAGGGTTTCGGGTGTACGGTTTTGGATCAAAACGGAAAATGAGCATGAATTGAGTTATGAAACTTTAAAAGAGTATATTTAGGATCATATGAACATTATAAGGGGTGTATTAGCAGGTAGTGAAATTCAAACTTTAGGTTTGAGCTTTCAATGGGAGCAAAAATGGTGGAAATGGGTCGTTTCAGGTAGTATTTCCATTCGTACGCCTTGTATCTTTACTCTGAGGCTTCAATACTTCAGGGCTTCGCTTCTTAGAACTTTCTTTAATGATCCTTAGAGCTATGGGTGCAAAGGACTTGCTGCCTTTGGGTTTGAGAGAGAAGATGGGGTGCGAGTTTGAATGAAGATTAGAGAGCTCTATTTATACTCAAATGAAGCATAGATGACTAAGGAAGATTTGGTTCTATTCTAGGACGTGTGGAGGGTCTAGTAGGTGATGTGTGGGAGCTATGGTGTGAGTTGTGGAGGGCTAAAGGCTAGATTGAAGGTGTGGAGGCTGTTGTATGGTGCCGCGGCTGTTGTGGCCAAAAGGAGAGAGATGTGGACTGAATTTGGACCAAGGAATGGTATAAGCTGCTGTGTAAGCTGATTTAGGTTATCTAGAAGGTGTTCATGGTGGTAATTGCACATGGGTGGACTTGGAAATGGGTCAAAAGAAGGTAAGAATGGGTGCGGGTCTGTTTTTGAGCTCGACAAGGTTTTCATAAGTTTTCTTGCTTATAATTCGAACACATTGATCAAGGATTGTTAAAATATGATCTTAAGGTCTGTAAATAAGTTTATTAGCAAAGATTAGCAATTGGTTTGGGTTAAAACGGGTTTAAATTGAAGAAATGAGGTCGCGGGTACCATTTGGTATGGTTTAGGGTTTTCGTGTCTTTTTAGGCTTATAATTCGTGTATAAAGGATTAGGTTTAATGGATTATTGATCCTAGACAATGTATAAAGGGTTAGCTATAATAATTTAGTGATGGTTCAAGTTATAATGGGTTGGAATGGAAAGAAATAGGTCGTGGGTTGAAATTAGGGCACGTAGTGGATGTTTAGGGTTTCTAGGTTTTCTAATTCAAGTATATTGTTAAAGAAATGATATATACTGATTGGTTAATGATTTTTAAAACCTTCATTTTTTGAGTTTTTAATTAGCGCATCGGTTGCTTATTTGTGGTTGAACGGCGTAAATATCGAGGGAAAACGGGTTAAGTGATAATGTTAGGGTTTCTCGGATTCGATTATTGTATAAAGAAGAAGGATATGAAATAATGATGGAATAGGCTTGTCATGGTTGGATCATAAGTTATTTCCAACTTATTTGAGTATTGATTGAGGTTTAGAATGGATAAAAATTGATAAACGGGTCATGGTTTAGGAATTAGCTCGGTTTTAGGGTTTAAGGTTTTGAATTAGGGTTTTGAGTATAAAAATAGATATGAAAGCTTATAAATGGATTAATTAGGGTTTAAATAATGTATAATGAGTGTAATAGCTTGTACACAAGTGGTGGTGAAGAAATTAGAATGAAAACGGAGGTAAAACGGCTATTTTGGATGTCGTGCATTAATGACTTGTACATTATGTATTAAAGACTTGTACCTTTCTTTGAAAAGAATGTATATTCATATGAGATGTTCATGTTACTTGTACTTATGCTTTAGTAGCTTGTACATTTCTTTAGATATTAACCTTTCACGGAATTAGGGTTTAGAGATATACGATAATGGTTTAAAGCCCGTTTAGATATAATGTTGTGAAATAGTACATTATAGGAATAATGTACCTTGTAAAAAGATTATGATGATATTGACTTGACATGTTATGATATTTGCTTGGACATATATGAAGTATAAGATTGTCATTGAGAGGTTGCGTGAGCTCGTCTACTATAGGTTATTGCACAGTTACTGACATACTGAGATATTGACAATAAAAGTAATGTAATAAAGCGAAAAATTTCCCCGTACAATTGTGATATTTGTAAAATGGTTTTGGCATTTTGATCAGAAATATCTTGGTTGTTTATAGTCTCCAACCCATTACAAAATCTGCATCCACGAGATTTAATTTAAAGTTGAATTGAATGAATTTAAGTTAGGCTAATCAAGGTTACAAGTTCACGTGTGTGATGCATTTATAATTATGTTGTACACCATAATTATAATTACCTCCTTTCACACGTCTACTTATTTTCAAGATCATACCTCTTGGTGACAGTCAATAGAATTTCTCTAGATTCTGGTAGAACTTGGGTGAATAAAATACTTCAATTTACGGAACCTGTGGGTTATGGTCTACTTCTGCTATGCCACTCTAATCGTAAAGAATTGTTATTCGTTAACCTTTAAAAGTCAACATCGAATAAGAATGCTATCACAAGTCTTTGTCAAAATTTTCATACCTAGTGGTATTGAAATCATTTGACATTGTATAGATTCTTGTGTGTTTCCTTGTTATTATGTTACAGAATATAACAGAGAATCTTAAAATACGGAGATCATGGAATGAGTGATGTCAAGGAATGATTATGAATTTGAGAGTGTTTCTAATCATGTGAGATACAGATTTTGAAATGAACAGATGATGAAGGTAATAATGATAATGTTTAAGTGAAGAAAAGGAAAGTATTTGTACAAACGGATTGAAAGAAACTTGTTTGTACGTATGTTATATACTTAAGCCTACTTATTTATAATTAGTCACTTACAAAAAGAAGCGTCCAACTCCTTGTAACTGAGAATTTATAAATTATAGTCTATGCGCGTCGCGGCTCGTCTCGGGTCCTTATTCAAATGAAGAAGCATTCTAATTCATTTCAATAAGATGATCATAAATCGTCTTACCTAAGCATAAAAACATGATATGGTAATGTGTAGAAAATGATCATGAATGGTTAGATAATATTGAGATGTTGATTGTACTGACGCCTATATAATCGAGGATGAAAATTTATGTTGCAAATATGAGGAGAGTATTCAGAGTTTGAACATGATAGAATTGACAAATAATGTCGAGTTTTGATACCACCAGATAACAAGATGTAACGGAATTATCACTTTTATTTCATGGATAACTTTACATACGAACTTTACATATGAAAAAGAGTTGATACTTATGTTACGTATCTTGTAGTAGGATAAAAATAACAAATGACAAAGATTGTAGCTTGATGATCGGAGTTTTCAGATTGAAGAAGATTCTGATGAACTTGAATATCCTCAAGAGTTGTTTTCAGCGGTTGATCTTTTGTCTCTGCAGTTTCTGGTCAGATGACCCACTTTGTTGCAAGTTCGACACTTGACAGTGCAATCTCCTGTGTGATGCAGGGTGCATTTTGTACACAAAGGAAGGTTTCCATGGTATCTTTTGGGAGGTTAAAGTGCTAAATGGTTCTTGTCTTCTATTCTGCTGGTGGTGGTAATCATCGTTACGGTTGTAATTGTTTTGGGTTATTTTGGAGTTGTAATTTTGCGATTGTTGAGTTGGTTATTATTGTTGTGGTATATTTGGGGTAGTTGTTGTTGTTGTCGATGGTGTTTCTCTTATCTTCTAATTTTCGTTTATGATCATTGGTTTCTTGCACAGAATCACGTTTTATTATCTGATCCATTAACCTCTGGGATATGTTGATGGCTTCCTCCAAAGTTTGAGGTTTCGAGGCAGTAACGTTTCCTTCAATGCTTCGAGGTAGACCTCCGATAAAAGCTTCTAAGAGTTTCTCATTGTTTGGCACCATGTTTGGACACAAGGTGGTTAATTCTTGGAATCTTCTAACATAGGGTTTAAGATCATTTCCCTTTACACTCAGATTGTAAAGTTCCTCTTCTATTTTTTTGATCTCAGTCCGGGGACAATACTTATTCGTCAGAAGCCTTTTTAACTCAGTCCAGGTGGTTCGATTAGCTTGCTCTATTCCCATAGGTTGGGCATATGCATTCCACCAGGATAAGGCATCGTCAGTTAAAGTACTTTGCAAATGTTACTTTATTTTCCTCGACATCTGCTTCGAGAGAATACTGATTCAGTTCGTTCAAACCAGCGAATAAGGCCTACTGCTCCTTCCGTACCATTAAAGCAGAAAGGTTGACAGCTGTAAAAACTCTTTGTAGTTCCCATTTCACTGCAGGAGTTCCAGTAAGATTACTAGCACTTGCCATGGCAGCAGTCTGTGCTTCCAGGGCTGCAGTAAAATCAGCAGTCAGTTGCCGGATGGCATCCAAAGTTATGGCTGGTGTTTCGGATGTTGACGTCCTTTTGGGAGGCATCCTATCAACATAAGATAACACGTAATAAGAATGACATCATAAGTTTTAAAAGTAAGAGAATGTGATGCTAAAAATGCTTAATGAATAATCTTATTTTTGATACTTTAAGCTACTTAGAGGTTATGGCTATGATTCATAAAAGACGAGAATAATGATGCAAAATGCCGATTGAATGATGCATGGTGATGCGAATGATTGGGAGACTGAATAAAGTGGTATTTAAGAAACAACAAGGTAGATAACGGGATTGCCTTTATAAATAACTTGCCTTTTTACTGTACATAGTCAAGATTTGACAAGCGTCTTTATTTATACCACACATCCCGTGGCTTAGGATAAAGCTATAACTAGTTTAAGAGTTTGATGATTTTGAGCTGGTAGATGACATCCTAAAGATCTTCCTGATTTGTTTGGTGACGAGCTTGGATTTTCTCAATGATTCGTTCAAGATCGGAAATTCTGTAGTGAGCAAAGGCAATCTTATCCTTTTGCCCTAACCGCTTCTTTTGAAGTTTGATAATCTGAGTACGGATTTTCTTGAGTTCGGTCTTTAGTTCGTCACTATTCCTTCGTATGATCATTCTATCAATACGTCCTTCCTCCATTTTCTCAATGTGGTGATGTAGAGTTCATTAAGTAATTCAAAATATCTTGATTTGTCCCTTATGAGTGTTTCAGATTTATCTTAATTGGACATTTTCCAATTTCAAATATCTGAGGTGGGGTAGGAGTATAAACAGAGGAAGATGGTGATACCAAATCACAGGTTTGATTCCGGGATGAATTAGATAACTTAGTTGAGGAAGAAAATGGGGAATGGATTCGCTTCTTAGGTGGTAATTGTTCTTCAGGAATAAAGAAATATCGAGGATTAAATAGTAGTGATGGTGGTAATAACAGAGATATAGTCAAAATAGCTGGTGGAGTAATAGGATCTAGTAATGAAATAGGTAATTCAATTAGCATAAATTGCTTGTACGTCCTTCAAATAAGTATTATTGTAGAAAGATGAGAATACCGGTGGATCATATTAGAGTTTTCCGAAGAGTTAAAAGAATTGGCCTCCCAATGAAAATGGAAATAAATCTGATGGGACGAAGTATAGTTAAGAATATTCATAGAGGAAAAAGCATCCTCAATATCGAAAGTAGAGTGGTTGGGAGAAGACTTCGTTCTATTAACAACCCATTCATAAGTTATTTATGTAATAGTATAATAGATATGTATATTTACATACTTGTTCTGGATGTAAGTGGCAAATAAAAAAAAAAGGAGGACTTTGTGGCTGAAAATGAAATGTGGGTTATAGTTAAGGTTTTGACCTTGTCTCTATAACCATGGCGTGTTCCAATCTGTATCACCCCCTTTTTACAATATAGCAGCGAAAGTAATAATCTGGGGTATTACTTCATGGATACAACAATCATAATCATAGAAAACAGCTTTAAAAGAGACGTTGTTGGAAAAATTTAGTTATCATTCATTCCAAAATCTAAAATATCAAGTTTGAATGATAACAGTTCAGCCACCTTCGAGTCCATGCCACTCCGTACCGTAACTTGCTCAATTACCTGAGATAAACATGCTAGAAAGGGTCAACACAAAGGTTGAGTGAAATTCATAGGTTTGAAATTTGTAATAGTTAAATACAAGTTATCATAATTGGAAATGTTGGTATTGCAGGAATAATCGTTATGAAGAACATTATTGTCACAGTGAACAGTATTATCACCCTAAACTCATGAATCACATAAAGAGATAAAGAGATATTAAAGAGATATTGGGAGATACTACCCAAAGAGATATTAAAGAGATATTAGGAGATATTACCCAAAGAGATATTGGGAGATACTACCCAAAGAGATATTGGGAGATACTTGGTATGTGCTTAATTACACATACCTTTTACCTTTAAAAACGAGCTAAAATAACCAAAAACGAACTTAAAATGCCTATAGTTTAGCATAACACTTGCATTCATGATTTTATAGTAGGTGTCACGGGTTTATAAGATATGTGAGATTATGAATTCATTAAGTCTTTGAAAAGTAATCACATTGTTATAAGATAAATGAGTATGTAAAAGAGTTTGTAACAAGCATGTATCCCCTCGCGGGTTTATAAAACATGTAAATAAGTAAAGGCGAGGTTATGAACTTCACCTGATATGTAGATGTAATAAATATGCCAAAATGAAAGTTGACGACCTTATCACAATCTTAACCAGGGAAGGTTGATATAGCAAAATGATAATAAACAGCCACGTCACGCAACATGAGTAAATATGTGAGTCTTAGGAAGATCTGATGTACTCTTGAAACTTTAGGTTTTAAGAGTTCTGAGTTTGATTGAGAGTTTGAATTATTGTAATCACCGTTCGGGCCATCATAACTTCAGAAGTATTCAGTAAACGGTTTGAGGAGCTAGGGAACTTTAAATCGTAAACCCAACAACTCAGTCAGAACGTAATACCAAGATGAAACCTCTTAATATGAAGCTCCCTAGTATTGTGGTACAATATAGCTTCCGGATGATCGGTTTTAAGCGTTTTATTCAATATCTGGAAATGTTAAGCACGTCAAAGCGTCTATTAACTAGTTCATGTATGGTTATGTTTTGAATGTGTTTTTATCACTTTTTTAAATGTTTACATTTTTAGAACCTGAGGTTTGAAAATTGCAGTAGTCCCCTAGGGTTATGCATTTTACGTCTTTGGTCCTTCAATTTGATAAGATATACCAAGTAAAATTGGACTTTGAAAAGTGACATAATAGACCCTTAGTTATAACTTTAATAAAATGACACTTTTAGTCCTTTTAGTTTAAGTTCTGAATTTACGCATTTATACCTTGCTATGAATTATAAATTACAAAAAAAACATGACAACCACCCCCCCCCCCCCCCGTCCAAATTGCCATGCAAGCTTATTTTAACATTTCAATAGACATTTATAAGTTATAATAAACTAAAATATGAAGTTTTAACATAACACAAGTTTAATTTAACGATTCGTTAAGCTAGGAAGTAAAACGGGTCAAATTAGGGTTTTAAAATGAAAACGCGCAAAGACATAGTTTTGTTACACTTTTGGTCCAAAATACATAGTTTCGTTTCACTTTTAGTCCAAAATTTTAGTGCAAATTCAGAGGATTGGACTAAAAGTGGACCGAAACTATGTTTTTGGACCAAAACCAAACTTTTTTTGAATTTTAGACCAAAAGTGAAATCGCACCAAACCACAAGGACCAAAAATGTACTTAACTCTTTATATTATGATTTTAGCAAGATCATATGAACATTATAACATTATAAAAGCAGATCATAAGTTTAGAGAACCTGGTCTTGAGCTTATGGCTTGGAAACGGGTCGGAATCGGGACTTTCGGCTTCGTACGCCTAGAATAACGACTCCCGGGCTTTGTTTCTTAGTTTCTTTTGCTTCCTTTCTGAACTTGAGCCTTCTTAAGATCACTTTGGGTCTATTAGAGCAAAGGATTGCTTCTATGTAAGGGTTATAGAGGAGGAAGTAGGGGATGAAGAAAAATTAAGTGTTATGGTTCCTATTTATAGGTAAAGGACCCTTAAAGGCCAAGGTATGCTTATGATCTGATATGGGACGTGTGTAAGGGCTATAGGGTGATGAGGAGAAGCTATATGATGAGTATGAGGGGCTATGGAGTCTAGGTAAGCAAGGTGGAAGGTTTTTAGGGGTGTTTGGGTGTCACGGCTAGACGATGGACAACAAGGCCATCATGTGTCTTCAATTTTGGCCATGGAAAGGTAAGAACAGGTGGGTAAGCTTATTAAGGGTTTATAGAAGAGGTTCACATAAGTTATTTGCACTTGGAATGGTTTGAAATGGGTCAAAATTAATGATGAAGGAGTTTGGGCTGTTTTGGGGTTCGACTAGGGTTTCATAAGTTTTCAAGCCTTTATTTCATATATAAATGATTAAGGAAAGTTAATATATGTATCCAAGGTCTGATATAGGAAGTATTAGCAAAGATTAGCAATTGGTTTGGGTTAAAACGGATTAGAATTGAAGAAATGAGGTTACGGGTTTGATTAGGGCACGTTTAGGGTTTTCTTGACTTTCTTGGTTTATATTTTGCATATTTTTGATTAGGAATGATGAAATATAGATCCTAGGGCTTATATAAAGTATTATCATAGAAGTTTGGTCATTGGTTTAAGTTAAAATAGGTCCAAATTGGTAGAATAAGCCGTGGCTTGGAATTAGGGTTCATATAAGGCTTTTAGGGTTTTCTAGCTTTGTAATTCTCGTACATTGTTGAAGCAAGGATGAATAATGATGGATAAAGGTTTGTAAACTCATTTTATGGGTTTACAATGACTCTTGGTTGCTTATTTGAGAATGAGATAGTCTGAAAATAAGTAAACGGGTCAAAGTTACAATTAGGGCACAATTAGGGTTTTCTAGATTTATTTCTTGTACACTGTTGTTAATATGGTGAAATGATGATGTAATATGGTTTAAAATGTTGTAATTAATTTTATTACAACTTATTTGAGTATTGTTTTAGGTTTACAATGGATAAAAATGAAGAAACGAGTCATGGTTTAGAAACTAGCTAAGTTTTATGGTTTAGGGTTTTGAATTAGGGTTTTAAGTGTAAAAAGATGTATGAAACTTATGAATAGAATAATTAGGGTTTACACATTGTATATTGAGTGTAGTAGCTTGCACACAAGTGATGGTGAAGAAATTAGAATGAAAATGAAGGTAAAATGGCTATTTTAGATGTCATGCTTAATGACTTGTACATTGAGCTTTTAGAGACTTGTACTTTAACTTGAAGAGATTTTATAATTCAAATGAGATGTTATATTGCTTGTACATATGCTTTAGTGGCTTGTGCATTCACTTTAGATATTAATCATTCATGGAATTAGGGTTTAGAGGTATATGATAACCGTTTAAAGCCCGTTTAGATATAACGTTGCGAATGGTACATTATAGGAATAATGTACTTTGTAATGATGATAGGATGATATTGACTTGACATGTTATGATGTTTGCTTGACATATATGAAGATAGGATTGTCATAGATAGGTTGCGTGAGCTCGTCTACTTTAGTTATGACATACTGAGATATATAAGTAATGTAATAAAGCGAAAAATTTCCTCGTACAATTGTGATAATAGTAAAATAGGTTTTGCATTTGATGAAAATTCTTAGGTTGTTATATGGGTACTCAGGGAGTGGAGTAGGGCGAAGAGGTGCTTCGTGACCGAACCACTATAAATCATCGCGTTCGGTTTGCATTTCCTTTTACCTTTCGCCTTACATTTTTATTTACGTTATTGCTTTACATTTATACTTGCATCGTATCTATATGTGTGTGTGAGTGGTTGCTTATATTGTTTGTATGATAATTGTTCCATAGATATAAGTTAATATTATGATTATGCTATAGTGAATATAATTGTTGTATACACGCTTTTCACATTGCGTCTAACTTTATCGGCAATTTGATACGAAACATTTTAAATTTTTAAATGGAAACATATTCACCCCCCTCTACGATTTCCACAGGTTTCTCTAGCAAGAACTATGTTAGGAAGTTTCTTAGGGCTCTACATCCTAAATGGAGAGCAAAGGTCATGGCGATTGAAGAATCGAAAGATTTGTCATCACTAGCTCTAGACGAGCTTATCGGCAATCTAAAAGTACATGAAGTAGTCATAGAAAAGGATTCCAAAATTTATGGAGGCAAAAAGGAAAGAGTTAAGTCCATTGCCTTGAAAGCTAAGAAAGAGTCAAGTGATGATGAAACTTCGACATTCGGAAGTGATGACGAAAAATATGCTATGGCCGTAAGGAACTTTAAAAAGTTCTTTAGAAGAAAGGGTAAATTTTTTAGGCAACCAAGAGAATAAAAAAAGTCATTCTGACAAAGAGATGAGAAGAAAGGAAAGAGTGACCGGAAATATTTTAGATGCGGTGATCCAAATCATCTCATTGGCGATTGTCCAAAACCATCTCGCAACAAAGATCAAAAGGCCTTCATTGGAGGTTCTTGGAGCGATAGCGAAAATGACACCGAAGACAAAACCCACAATGAAACTTGTCTTATGGCTCAATCGTCGAATGAGGTAACTCTTAACTCTTCTTATTATAGTGATGACACATCTTCTCTTGACAATGATAGTATGCAAATAGAATATGATAGCTTGTGTAAAACTAGCTTAAAAATCATTAACAAGAATAAAATTTTGAAAACTAAAAGAGATATTTTTGAAAAGGAAATTTTAGAATTAAACGAGAAAATTAAGAAACTTGAGAGAAGTAAAGAAATTGAGATTGCGTGTAAGTCATGTGAGGAACTTAAATCGGAAAACGCCAAACTTAAAGAAACCCAAGTTAAATTTGTTAAATTTGATAAAAGCGCTAATTCACTTAGAGAAATGTTAAATAATCAAAAGTCACCTAGTTGTAAAATAGGTCTAGGGTTTGATGATAGTAAAGCGTCAACAAGCGAGACTAAAAACATGAGTTTCGTTGGATCGTCCGCTAAAAAGGCGACAAAGGATCCACCATAAAGGTGTACGGATCCACCTTACCTGGATCCGTGAGTCGCACCTATGGCGAAAAAGGGACAGAACACATTTTTAGTCCACCTATGTCTTCTAGATCAGATTTTGTTATTACTAGGAAGAAACTAATACATAATAGCATTGATGAGTCAAAGAAACCGTCTTTAAAACCATCACTTAAAAGCGGTATAGGTTATGTCAAAACCAAGTCTAGATCGAAAACACCTCCACCTAGAAGAAACATCTCTTCTCAACCAAGATACATGATAAGTGCTTAATTACACATATCTTTTACCTCTAAAAATGAGCTTAAATGACCAAAAACAGACAAAAACTGCCAAATATATGTTTGTTTTGCATTTGTATTGTGCAGGAAGTGGATATCATCAAAAAGGCAAAAAACCAAGCCAAAATGACAAAACTGAGCATGGAATGGAAAAGACTGTGCAAAATCAAGGCCAAAGTCCAAAAATGCCAAAGTCAGAGTCAATACTGAAGAATCAGCAGTCAAACC
>BQNB010048651.1:22721-37638 GCA_026074375.1 Tanacetum coccineum
AAGTCCCCGTTTCTTGTTCATCTTTTTTTCACTACATTCAGCAATGTTTTGGTTCTCGTTTCTTCCGTCTTTCTGAATTTATCCTACTATTTTTTAAATTTTAGCCTTTGTATATTCCATCCCTTCTTCCTTATTGTTATTAGCTTCATTTTTTTTTTCACTACATTTAGCAGTGTAGTGGGTCTCGTTTCTTTCGTCTTTATAGACTTCTGCTTCTATTTGAACATCATCTTCATCATTTGAATATGTTTCCTTTCTATAACTCTCTTCATTCTCATAGGCAAGTTGTGAGCCATCATCGTTGTCATCATCAGATTCGCTTGATGAAGAAGATAGGTACTCTGGCATATCAGGTTCTTTAAAAATATCCTTCTTCCGCTGCTTTAGTTGAAGTAGCTTTTCATCGTCTTGAAAATTTATCAAACTCTCGTTTATCTTTTCTTCTATTTCTAATTTCTCGATCAAAATGTTGTTTATGTTTTCTTCTAGCATCTCATAGAGTTCCTGTAACAAAATTTTATTATAAAAAAAATAAAAAACACCTTTGATATTTTGAATAAAAAGTTTTTTAGCTCACCTCCTTTTGATTTGGTTCTTCTCCTTCTCCTACATCATCTTATATTTCTCCAATTCCCATATAGTCATTTTGAAGTTCAACTATCTCTCTCTTCTTTAAAAGACTTGTGTTCTAGCTTTTGAATGCCGAAAGTCTTCTTTTCATTTTCAACATATCAAATTTTGTGTAATGCAGATATGTAAGCAGTTTCATCAAACATTTATTATATTAATAGAATACTCATTAGATTAAAAGTGTTATTTTAAGCATAAAGGTAAAAATAATTCAAATCCATAACTTACCATCAAGAACATCACTAACCCATAATACACAACGTCCTTTTTTCAATTTTGTTGCCCAATCAAGCTTAGACACACTTGCACATTCAATGATGTATTAACACCAGTCAATATCACTGACATCATCTCCTTCAAAAACATTCTTTAATACTGTGAAATTCACAGTCGAGTTGTTTTCACAACGTCCCAACGTGTTTGCAATTAATGTCAAAATGTTCATCCTGGACATATAATCAGAGTTTTTTGTTTAAATGATTACATCTGATAACGCTTTTATTGTGAGCTTGTTGACATTTTTGAACTGGTCTTTCCACTGTAGCAAGAATGGATCGTTGTACTCTCTCTGGCCTTCTCTTTCCAGTCTCCTCCTCCCTATTGGTAGTCCAAGAACCTGTTTTACTATTTTTGGAATTATGAGTATGTCTCCCATTGGACACTCTAATGTCATGTTTGTTGTATTCAAAATGTCAATGACATAGAACGTCAATTTGGTTGGTATTTCAAATATTGGAAATTCAATTAAGTATTCGAATCTCATTTCCCTTATTACCTTCTTCCTTTCTAGACTTAATCCACGCATTGCTTCAAATAGTTATCTAACTATTGCTCCACCCTTTAACACATTGTTATGTTTTTGTTTATTAATCTTTTTATTCTTTTCACTTTCTTCTTCAAAATCAACCACTTTTTCTTTTCCTTTACCCTTAATTTTTCTTTTTCGTTTTGCATCTTCTTCAACATTAATTACTCTTTCTTTTCCTTTATCCTTAATTTTTCTTGAACTTTCTGTATCTTGCTGCTGTTTTTTTTTATCTTTTTATGTTTCTCGGCCAAGTCTTTTGCTTCATCACCTCTTGTCCATCTACCAGGTGATTTTTTTTCTTCACGTTTTCTTTTCAGTTTCAGTTCCTTTAGCACTTTCCTTTCTATATATTCGTCGTTTCCAGCCAACCATTCTTCATTTACTACCATCTTTTGATTAAATTGTTTCTTACAATCATATCGTGGCAATTGTTTCTGTCTTTTTGATTTAGGCTTATCTGCATTACGATTTATCAAAAGTTATTTCACATATCATATTATATCACATTTATACATCATGTGGTATCAAAAGTGAGTGTACAAGTTATATCATAAATGATATCACTTGTGATATATAACAAATGATGTTACATATCCCTGTGACACCAAAAGTGTTATCAGAAGTGATATAACAAGTCATATCCCAAGTGATATCATATTTATATCACAAGAGATATCATAGGTTATATCAAATATCAAAACTTATATCAATTTCATCTCACTTCAGTTTTATACAAAAATTTGCCCGCTAAATTGTTTTCTTTCCCCATTACTATTCATCCGCTAAACCATATTAACATGTATATTCTATCACCATTAATAACACAAATCAAGAATAATGTTAATAAAATTATGTTTTTTTAATAAACTTATCTTCTAATCTGTCATATAATCACAGTAATGAACTAATAATTTTCATTTAACAATTTATCAACGAATAATTTATCTATAAACAAATAAGATGAATAATAATATAAAAAAATTAATAAATAACATCTGAATCAACTTAAAATACAGAAAACATAACAAAATCATTATGGATAGTTATATAAGAATAAAATAAGTTGTTTATGATTGACTTACTTTCAAAATCACTTTCAGTATATTCTTTTTCAACTTTTTCTGTAGATTCACCCCCTGGTGTAGATGTTGATGCTTCCATTTTTGTTTTGAATTGGACTTTAGAGAGATTTAACCCCGGTGTTTCTGATTGTGTGTTTTTTTATCGATTGAATTTTTGAGAGAGAGTGTTTTTGAAATGTCTATTTAATTTCTAGAATGGTTGGTGTTATTGAAAACCGTGACGGTTATTTACAGTTAAGGTCCCTCCTCTTTTTTTAGATTTTTAATTTTATTTATTTCATGTTTTGTAGGTTTTCATTTAAGTAACATTCATTTTACATGTGATATCACAAGTGATATCATATGTTATATCACTTGGGATATCAGAACTATGTCAAAAGTTAGAGTGCTTTTTTGTAATTTAGGCATAACTAAAGTTATATAGTTTAAATTTTTGTTATTAATTTTTTTTAAAAGTGCTTTAAATTTACTGTTTTCTTTTTCTTCAATTTAATGCTTGCCACAAATTTCATACCACTGAACCCTAATTTCAATAGCCACCATTTTTCTCACTTAGCAAACCTTGATAGAAATTTTAATCAATTCTTATCAAAGATGAACAATGATGGTGGTAAGTTAATTGTTGTTATATTTTTATCTTATTCTTCTTATTATGTTAGTAATCTATTAATAAATGAAAGAATATAGGGTAACACATTTAGAATTTCTATTTGTCATTAATTTTTAAGAAGTGCTATCGAATAAATTATTTATTCTACTGCTCATTGTTTCAATTAAAATAGTTATTCTATTTGTTTTATTGTAATTTAGGCATAACTGATTCTGACACAAGTTCCTACACAAGTTTCGACACAAAGTCGGACACAAGTTCCAATGATATAGCTTCTTGTAGAGGCCCATATGCTTATTTGCTGCAATGGTATGACGATGAATTTGACGAGAGTGTTCCTGAATTTAAATTTAACAAGAGAACAGTTTGCAAGTCTAAAGCTTCAAAGAAAAGACCTTCTAACTCTAAACAGGTTCCAACTCTTCAGCCTGGATTTGCGTTACCTTTATCAACAGTTGGAAGTGTTGCGGACAATGAGAGGAAAGGGAAAAGAAATGTTCGTAGTGACAAGTCTAAAGATTTTCCAAATCCTCCGCCTGGATTTCCATTAAGGGTACCAATTTTTGGATCTTCTGTAGATTATGAGGGAAAAGGGAAAAAATTGTTGGAATTGACAAGTGATCAAACAATTTGATCATTTTAGTTTTATGTGTTTTTAGTCAAGTGGCTTAAAAACAAAGCTTTTCAAGTTTAATCTTTTGTGATGTAACAATAATCAACTACTATGTATTATAAAAAAATTTATCAACTAAAATACGTGTATGCTTATCTTTATTAATTTTATGTCATTTCACAATCATGTATCTCTTGTGAACTCCCCCCACCCCCCCCCCCTTAAACGTCTTCCCCTTAACTTTCCGATTCACCCCTCCTAACCCAACGCCATCACCCCACTCCCTCCCCCACCCTATCGCCCCGCACAACCCGAACCCGCCAACCCCATCAAATAAGCAATCCTTACTCACCTCCACCCCATACGAGCTCTCCCCCTTCAACACCTTTTTCTCTCCCCCTCCATCTTACCCAACCAAAACCCTCCCCCTCAACCAAGCACGATAAATGCCCCGCCACAAACTCACCTAACATAAAACTTACAGCCTCCATCCTAGCAACGTATGCACTCCGTCCCGTGCGCCACCAACCTTCCCATCCAACCCAACCTCAACCCCACTTCTCTGCCCTTTCTACTCCTCCCAAACCCCCCCTCACCCCTGCCCCCCCACAGTGCCGTCTTGTTACTGTCATCACACAGCCCCAAACCCCCCTTACCTTCCACCGCTCCCAACTCCTCTTAAATCACCCACCCACCTCATCCCCCAACGTCTCGCATCCTTCCACCCCCCGATCACAACCCCAGGTCTCCAACCCTCCGCTTAACCGATCTAACGCACCAGCACCCCTCCACAACCCGCTCCACACCCCTACAAACCAATGAGTCCCCAAACTCCTCTCTATATAACCATCCAAACCCAAACCCCCTCTCCCCCAAATCCCGACATCCCTCACCCCTCCCCCTCCCAACACCCCACCCCCAATAAACCGCCCACTAACCTCCATTCAAATCTAACCCAAACCACCAAACACCCCCCGAAGTAATAGAATCGTGCCCACATGATTGCGTTCCGCTGTATACCTCCCATAACTATCTTATCCGCATACACACTATAAACACCATTCACCTACCAGGAAAATCCTATACTTGTACCAATTATGTTGGAACTAACTATGATATATGAGTGCACATTTAATTTTATTAATCCGGGTGTTCTTGGAGGGAACACCTACGATGGGTACACTCTTACTATGCCTTGAATAAAGTGGCATACATACAAGTCTACGTCACAGTTTCATGAACTTAGAGTAATAGTAATCATGGTTTTATTCACACTTGAATAAAGTGGCAATACATACTTTGGATATTTGTGATCCAACTTTTATACGTACACTTTGGGACTATTTGGGGGTTGAAATGGTCTTGCATATTTTACAGCTAATTGATTTCTAAAAATCATACGTACATTTTGGAAGGACATTTAAGGATTTAAATGGTCACACAATTATTTTATGACACTGTAGAGAGACAGTTGTCACTAAACATTTTTATATGACACTGTAATGATATAGTGGGCATATACATTTATTGGAACTAACGTTTATATTTACAGAAACCTATGAACTCACCAACTTTAATGTTGACACTTTTAAGCATGTTTTTCTCAGGTGAATTAGATGCTTGGATTATCTGATGTGCATTGGAGTGTAAATTGACAAGATTTTATAATTGGATTTCTACAAATGATCAAATCTTGTCGTGTCGCTTTCAAGCTTTTCATTGTGATGCAATTGTGGGACAACTATTATTTTGATTTCAGAAAATCAACGAGATTGTTTTACAAACGACACATTTAGAGGTCGTTCTCTTGTATCTAGCGCTGTGTATTATGAAGTAGCACCCCAAGTGGTATTCCGCTGCGTTGTATATTTTTGGGGGTGTTACAGATAAACCTTAGTTAGTCATTATATCCATTCCTAAGTTAACTAGCAAAACTAAAGTCAAATTTTTTTTAAGTAACATCATTATATGATTCATCAATAGAAAACACCTAATGTTCTTCTTCAACCATCTTCATGCACCTTCTGTAATCCTTTTTTTGATATCATCTTCAACCATCTTCTTAACCTTTTCTTCTTCCTTGTTGTCTTCGCCAAACTTGTTTGCATATTCTGACATCAAACCTCTTTTTGTATTCATTTCATGCATCAAATTTTTTGTTGTGTATCTCATCCTCATGTTTGTCATTTGTGTAAGGTAGTGTCTATTGTTTTCCTGAACAATGTCAGTCTTCCATTTTGTTGCTGACTCTCCTTGACACAATTCCATGTGTATCATTGTATATAAGCCGTTGTCGATTTTGTTTTTCTCAGTTCTCCACTTCAATTTCAAGACTTTGGTAGGTTTTTCTTTTGTGAGTTTGTCGACACATGGATGCTGATGTTTTTTCAAGTATTTAAGGAATAAAGCTTTCTGCAAAAAACATTAATACTATATATTATCTCTTGGGATATTACTCTATATATTAGATAACAATATTCCTTTGCATTCAGATGATTGCCTTTCCACTGAATCAAAGATATTGGTACTTATCTGTAATCACAATCTTTTTCATTGTCCAATATTTCTGCATTAGCTTTCAAAAGGTTGAAAACTATGACATAATATTGACCCTCAGCAACTATCGGGAAGAATGCATAGCTTACGTCTTTCATCTTCTTTTTTGATTCTGAAGTATTCATTTGATTGTGATCATTTTTTTCATAAAGACACTACTCCTTTGCTTTATCCATTTCTTTGTTCAACAAATGTCGTGTCTGTTTTATGCAATAGATAAAGAAAATAATAAAAAGATTAAATTTTTTGTTATTTAAAACAAAAACTTGATTTATTTTTTCTATTATATTTCAAAAAACTGATAAAAACTTACCACAACTTGGTAGGAAGTATGCCCTACTCTTATCCTTTCCAACCTGTTCTGTCATTTCCTCGTAATTTAACTCTGTAACAAAAGTGTCGATTATCTGTTTATGGATCGTAATTCTAGTTGCATGTGTATGGTTTCTTTTATGTTGGCAATCGTTCCTTTGCGTCATCAAATACAACTTACCCTGCAAAAAAGAATACAAAATTGATTTAGTTTTATATATTATACTACAACATTTATTAATCAACGGTAATATATCTTCGTGATTTTGCTATCATTTTGTTATTTTTCTACATACTATGAGCGTCAGGTAACATATATTTTCAAATAAAATAAGAAATAGTAAGCTTTTTTAATTGATATATCCTTGCATGCAGAATATGTTTATAGCATAAAGAATGTCATCTTTATCTAATTTTTCTTTTGTTTTTACCATCTTATTCATGAATGGTGATTTCAAATAAATTGATGGTTTTGTTATCATTTTTCTTTGTTTTTTGGTTCATCTTTGCTACTTTTGTCCGCACTTTCTTGACTTTTCCAAAATTTTTTCTTGAACTTTTGGGCTTTAAATGTATTAGAAACTGCTTGTAGCCTCTGATTCTTTGTTTTCTATAATTTTTTCAACTTTAGATAATAGATAATTGAATAATAATAAAAATGTTGTATCTTGCATCTACTCACTCACATATATATCCCCCCCCCCCCCCCCCCCTCTTTTTTACCTGTCTGGGCAATGCCAGCATCTTTCTTTTCAGCTGCTGACTTTAATGATTTTTTATGTTTTCAGTTTCTTCCTTTTCCTCTGCACCAACATCTCTTTTCAGCTTTTCTTTTTAGCAGCAGTTCCTTTTCTGCTTTTTCTTTTCATATGTGCGTTCTTCTTCAGGCTGCTCTGCGAGCCTCTTTCTCTTTGAAGGCAGCTTCCTTTCTTTAGCTTTTTCTTTTCTAGCTTGATGCTTTCGTTTTTTGTTCTATCTGTTTCTTTGTAGTGCTAGCTTTCTCAGCTTTGGTTTCTTCTTTGTTGCGCTAGCTTTCGGCTTCTTCCTTATTCTTGTAACTTTCTAGTTTTCAGATTGTTCTTTGTTTGCTGCTGTTAGTTTTCTGCTTCTTCCTTCTTCTTTGTTGCGGCTTGCTTTTCAGGCATGTTCCTTATTTTGCTGCTGCTAGCTTTTTCGACTTTCTCATTTTCTTCTGCTGCAGCTATCTTTTCTGCTTCTTTTTTTTTTTTTTTTTTTTTTTTTTTTTTTTTTTTTTTTTTTTTTTTTTTTCTTTTTTCTTTATATTTTTTTTTTTTTCTTATTCTTTCTGCCTTTGTAGTAGCTTCCTTTTCAGCATCTTCTTTCTCAGCAACTTCCTTTTTAGCAGCTTGTCTCATTTCGTTGGCTTTGTCGGCTTCTTTTTTTTCTGCAGCTTCTTTTACTGATATTTCAACATCTAATCCCATTTCAGTAGGTTCATTCTCTTCTTTAACATCCACCTCATTATTATCTACACCCATCCTATTACCATCACATTACCAACACCACTAGTTCCTCCCCCCCCCTTCTTCTTTTCCCCCCATGCTCTTTCTTCATCTTTACGTAACCTTTTGTGAACTCTTCTTTGAAACTTTTTATCATTATAATGTTAACCTTTCATCTCCATGAATAGTTATTCCATCTCCGTATACTCTTTCCAACAAATGCTCATGCTCCGTTTTCTCTTTCAATCACATTTTGAAACTTTTCTTAGATTGTCTCATAGACCTGAATGTTTTTTAATATTTAAAAAAACAATTTAAGAACTTTATCTCTGGTGATATATTCATACTTAATAGTATCTCTATTCATTTATTTCTGGTGTTTACATCATATATATTACTGTTTTTAGGCGCAATTGCATATATCCCCATTAAAAATTGCATATTTTCTTATATAACCAAAACATGCTTAACTTGCATTGTACATCATGTATTGAAAACTTGTACTTTGGGTATATATTCAAATATTCAAGTTTTATTGGGTATATATTCAATTCTTCTATTATCATATATTATACCAAAAAATTTAAGCTTGGTACTATCTCTATATGCATATTTTACTGATATAGCATTTATCACTGGTGATATTATCATACATAGTTCGTATTCTCTATTAACATAGGAGATAGTACTTTGCATATACAAACCTATAATGATATATTCATTGGTGATTATCAAGTATTTTTGAGTTATTAAAGAGTTTTTTTTTACAACTGACCTCTCTTAGTTTCTGTTTCTCAGCGTCTTTTTCATTCCCATCGTCATTATCATCATCTTCAATAACCTCTACCAATCCAATACGACCTTTAGACATCTTAAAATTCTCTTTATCCACAGCATCCTGGCTGGTCCAATTCCTTAATGCAGGCCATTTACGTTGCATCATCACCATACCATCAATTTTCGTATAATGCAAGTAATGAGTGTGTTATTAAATCAGTTACCACAATGATTAATTATTTTTTAGTATTTTTTTTATTTATTTTGATATTATAAAAGGGAAAGTTATACTTTACCATTAAAATGTGTTTGGCCCATTGTACCTGTTTCTAGTGTATGTCGTCACTAATTGAAATGCTTGTTTTTTATGATACCATATGAACTTGCAATAGTCTAAATCATTCGATTGTATATGTAGACTTGATGTTCTTTATCACATAGTATATTAACCTTGAGGCATATCGTAGTGGATAGCAGTTTGAGAATAGCATCAGGGTAATTCCATTGGGAACATGAAGGTCTGTGTTTGTTGTTATTTGATTTGCTTGGATAGATCAAAATATTGTTATGTATTCCTTGCCATGAACGTTCCTTGAAATCTTTAGGAATTGTCTTCATTAATCCCATTGGAGTATCAGACTCGAGTTTGTTTTATCCATTGGCAGATTCCTAGGTACTTCCCAGATCTTTTTTGGTGTGATTTTTGAGTTAATGGGGACACACTTGGGACGTCTCTTTCATTTTTTTTTGTTTCTAATTTTTTTATAACAAAGTATGGTAACTTCCCATTGATCTTCTCAAATGGGAAATCCAACAAAGTTCCAAACCCCATCTCTCTTATCTTTGTTTTCCTTTTGGGTGTTAAAGTTTTTGTCGCTTCGTATAGTGGTTTAACTGTAGTTTTTGCCCTTAATGATTTGAATTACCTTTCAATTTTTTCGTTTTAACACTTTTATCTTGTGGCTCTTCAATCTCATAATCTTCATCATCAACTTCTACCTTCTTCTTTCCTTTTTTATACATCTTTCTTCCTTTTCTCTGCTTTTTTTTAGGTTTTTCATCCCTCTTCCTTTTCTTAAGAGGCTCTTTGCCCTTCTTTTCTAATTGTTGTTTTTTCGTCGATCCTCTTGTTGTTGCCCCCGGAGATTTAGTTTCTGTTCTTTTTCTCTTTTTTCCATCGTTGTCTGCTGCTTTTTCTTGTATCTCAGGTGTTTGCTTAGGTGTTTCATTTGTTGTTTCTTGAATCAATGCTGCTGATATCACTGGTGATATGTTGTTTGTGTTTTGTAGATTTGTTTTTTCTGTTTGTGGTGTTGTATCAACATTTGTTGATGGTGGTTGCTGATTTGTTTCATTTGTTGGTTCTTGAATTGTTGCTGTTGGTGTTGGATTAACATTTGATGAAGGTGTTGTCGGAGGAGTCTCTGTTGGTTTTGGGTTTTCTATACTTAATCGTCTTGCTGCAGAGGCTTTTGTTCTTCGTGTTGGTGTATTTTCAGATGTTGGTGTTGTTTCTTTTGTTGGTGGTATGTGTTTAAATACGCATACATTTTACCTTTAAAATCATGCTTAAATGACCAAAAACGTACCATAAATACATGTTATTTGTATGTTTTGCATTAATATTGTGCAGGTAACGGATATTTGAGAAAAGGACAAAAACGAAGCCAAACTTGACAAATCCGAGCACGAGACGGGAAGAGTGTACAAGAGCCGGGGAATTGATAACTCCAGTCAAATAGTCAACTCCTGGTCAAACTTGGTCAAATGGTCAAACATGGTCAAACTATATAAGACCAAAAACCAAATACAATACCCAATAAAAGTCCCTCAAAATAAACCAAATTGCATAAAATGGTCCCTAAGCCCCCCCCAACGGTGTTAACACTTTAATATATTAATAGAGTAACAATCCGTTATCTGTTTATTATACAACCTATAAAACCATATATACCACAAACTGTTAAATCCCTTGGCCCAAAACCCTAACCAATGGCAAAAGTCAAAGCCTAAACCCCCAGGTCAAATTTACAGACGTGTATAAAAAATAAAAAAAAAGGGGCGCGTAACATATGTTACTGTTCATCATCCCTGCCATTTAACCATGAGTCAAAATCAAGGGACGAATCAAAATTGATGACAAGGATGGAAGATTCGAGTACTATGTAATGATGTGGTAGAGTAAAACGTCACTCAAGGGTCCTCATTGGTTGAAACCTAAAAGGAAGTGACTCGTGGGTCTGACAAGAAGCACACAAAGGACAAAGAATTTGTGCTAAACACTCTCAAAAAAGACCAGTACCCTGGATCACACGGATTGCCACGCTCGCATATCCGTGTGATCACTCAATTAACCCAACAGTGCTAATGATGGATCCAATGATTAGCAAGAATCAAGGGTTGAGATGACAAGGAGCTAGTAACAAACTCAAGGCCTGGAAGCTTCATCTGAGCTATATAAAAGGAGCCTCATTCACACACAAAAGGATGATCTTTTTTTAGTTTTTAGCTTTCTAAAATTTGTAGTTAAATTGTAATTTTCATAAATTAGCTTATGTAGTTTAATTCAGTTTTAAAATCTTATTGTAATCTCAGTTTCATCATATTATAAATAAGTTTTCTAGTAATAAAATTCATAAGTTTGATTTTAATAATTCCTGTCATAAGCTCTTAGCTTGCTCATTTGAGTCTCTAGTCAAATTGGATCTATTAAACAAGCTCTTTATCTAACATAAACCAATAAATCAGTTTAATTCCTATGCTTATGGATTATGGATTTATGGATGATAAGCCTTATCATGAAGAGCTTCATGGGAACCCTTTCTGACTTATCTGGATAAAGCTTGAGTGGAGCTTGTAGATGTAGCTCCTTGATCTTGTCAATCATTTGTTATGCTAAGCTTATTAGTAAGTTGCTTTTTCCAATTTATGTTTAATTTTCAGCTTTATACATTTGCTTATTCTGCTTATTGCTCGCTTATTTGTGCTTAAATCTATCTCATTGTGCTTATTAATCATGTTCTATTATCTGTTTTTAGCTTTTTTAGTGTAGATCTTAGTCTTACTCATTTTGTGTCTTAAAAATCATAAAAACCAAAAAAATATTAGCATAGTTATTAGCTTAATGAATCTGGCTTATTAGCTTATTAAAAATTGTTAATTAAGGTTGATATAATAGGTTTATCATCTGGTCTTTGTTAATTGAGTATGCTATCTGTTTTTCATAAGCAAAAATGAATATTCTGATTTTTAAAGGGGGGTTTGGCAAAGCAGTACTAACTGCAAGTTAGTACTGCTAGAGGCCTTTGGTTTTTAGTTTTTGGTTTTAATCTCCTATTTAAGTTCTGTTGAGCTTGTTTCAAAAGTTAGATTAAGGTAAATCAAGTTTTCATTAGTTAGTTGTTCTTAGGTTCAAATCTGTCAATTTCTTCTTGCATAATGAGTTTTGTTTAGATCTAGCTTTTGCATTTACTTAATTTACATTTAGTTTGGTTTTAAATAGAGTAGAAGTAATCTGCATAAGGTCTGCATCTATAGGTTTAAAGTTTTGGTCATTTTAATGTCAACTGCATCAGCAGTTTTTAAGGTCAAAAGTCCTTTTTCTAGCTCAAAATTCAGATAGTAATTCTATATCTTAGGGGGGGGGGGGGAGGGGGGGAATTTGAAATTCAGAATACAATTAGATCGAAGGTAGTGGTTAATTGGTTTTTATAGTTTTTGCTTCAGAAATAAAGCTCTTTAGTATTGTTTTTAAGCTCAAATTTACTTTTATTCTTTTTCAAAATCAGTTTACCTCTGAGTTTTCTGTCTTGTTTTTCACTAGCTTTTTCATTAAGCTTTTGTTTTCATTATTCCTTTCAAAAAGCTTTTCTCTATAGTCTTTTAATCAAAGGCTTTTTGAAAATTCTAGTCTTATTTCTTTCATTTCTTATTTGCTAGCTTAATGTTAAGTCATAAGAAGGCTAAAGTATCTTTTGGTGTAATTTGTTCATAAGTGCTTAATTTGATTCCTAGCTTATGGCTTGTTACTTTTTGCTTATTTCTTTCAAGTTTAGCTTATTAAGTTAGTATTAATTTATTAATAGCTTAAAGTTTCATTAGTGTAGCTTATTGTTAGCTTTTGAGTCCTTAAAATTTGAAAAAGCAAAAATATAAGTAGTTTAGTAATCTGTCTAGCTTTTCATTCCTTTTCCAGCTTAATTTTTAGTTTTTTAAAATTGTCTTCACAAAAAGTCTTTGTTTTCAGCTTTTCCATAAGTTTGCTTTTCAACTTTTCAAAAATAAAAAAAATAGTAAAACCAAGGCCTGGGACTCGAACCCACGACCTTGGCCACACTCACTATTGCCTTAACCAACGTGCTCCATTAGCTCATCCGTGAGCTTCTCTTTCCCTTTAATACTTAAGGTCATTTTGGGCCTTATAAGCCCAAGCCACTTCGTGGATGATTAGGTGCTTTTTAGTGCTTTTTCGATAAAGCTGGGCTAGCCAGTTATCTTTCTTAGGAGTCTTATTAGATTTTAGAATTTTTCTGTTTTTTTAGATTTTTCTTTATCATTTTGATATTTTAATTAATTTTCGAAGTTAAAAAATTAAAACAAGCCATAAAAAATTATAAAATTTTTTTAGAAAATACAAAAAAATAGTTTTTTGTGTGTAGAATAATTACTTTTAGGTTTACATCATTAAAATTCATTTTTAACTTTTTAGAATTAATTTTCTATTTTTCACTTTTTTTAAAATTAGTTTTATAAAATATGATTTTATTATTAAAAGTAAGTAAAATATTTTTTTTGAGTTTTTATATAATTTTAGACTTTTCTAAAGTTAGAAAAATAAATTTTTAGAAATTTTTTTAGGAATTAATTGCTAATTTTCTGGGATTTTAATTTCATTTATTAGTTTTTAAGTCATTAATAAATACAAAAATAATTAAATAAATAATTTTTTTTCTTAAAATTTTCTTTTATCTTAATTTGGGTTTAAATTAAAATTTGCTTTCATAGGCTTAAAATTTAGTTTAATTGCTTATTTGTCGCGTTTTCTTCGTGCACGTTATTTGTTTTCTAGCTTAATTGTTATTGTTTGCTTATTTTAATTGTTGATTTTAATTTGTAGAAATAGATAAACAAATCAATCTTTTCGTTTTTTTTTTTTTTTTTTTATTTTCCTATAAAATTTTTTCAAATCATTGTCCAAACAAAAACGTGGTTTCAATTTCATAAATCGTTGGGGAAACGACCCGGGAATCATACTTCCCGGTTAATATACGTATTATATTATATTATCTTTGTAAGTTTTGACTTATTACCTTGGTTAAAGGTGATTTGTTGGAATTTGCTTAAGTAGTATTAATATTATATATATATACAATAAAGAATCAATTTTTGGCGCCCTGTCGGTTTGTGATTAAGATTCTTTCGTTTGAAGTTTGTTGAAAGTGATTTGAAGAACCTTTCGTTTTCGAAAGTTACGCTTTTCTTTTGTTAGTATAATTATCATATAAAAATAAAATAAAAATCAAAAATATAAAAATTGTCCATAAAAAAATAAAATAAACAAAGTTGGTAAAAGAACACCAACAAATAATACCTTCAATTGAGGTATTATCCATTAGTAAGTTCCCAACTCGAATCAAAGATTTAAAAACTTACCATTTGTGTCATTTATGAAATACGGCTCACATTAAAAAGTAAAATTTTTAAGAGCTACCGTGAAGTAAATTTGATTATTTGGTTTAAGTTGTCTATCTCGTTAGCCGTTAAAATAGTTTGTTAAAAAAAATTTAGTTTAAATTTTCTTTTTCTACTTTGTGCATGCGCACTCGTTCTCAAGCCCGCAACCGTAATTATCAATAACAAGCCCAATCGGCTGTTGTAGAACCATTTCATTTAGAAGAACCTTTTGATAATCCTCCCCTAGTTCCAATGGCTGATAACCGGACTATGACACAATTGCTCCAAGCACCCACCGAGGGGTATGAGGATGCAATCGTAATTCCCGAAATCAATGCTAATTTTGAGTTAAAGCATGGTTTGATCAATCTTGTTTAAAACAAACAGTTTTTC
>BQNB010048652.1:0-38965 GCA_026074375.1 Tanacetum coccineum
AAGCTCTTTTTTGAACTTTTTATTTTTATTAGGTTTGTTATAGCTCTAAGTATTTTAGGTATTTTTTTCAGAATCTTAAAAATTAGTTTAATATTTTTTATAATTTATTTTCATTAAAAGTTTTAAAAATTCATAAAAAAATACAAAAATTATCAACAAAATATTTTTTTTAGGGAATTTTATTTAGTCATATTTTACGTAGGAAAAATATTAAATCGTTCGTAGGGTCGTTTTTGCAAAATCATACTTTTTAAAGAACGGGATTTACCCCCGTTTTTGTTTTTTCATTTTAGAGCTCGTTTTAACTTCGTTTTCGGTCTAGTCTTTTTCATTCTTCATTATTAGTCCCCTAGAGTAGATTAGAAGTAAAAATTTCTTTGTAGGGTTAATTTTTAAGATTTTAGGTTTTTGACCCCTTGTTCGGGATTCCTGCTCTCGTTTTTCAGTTTAATTTCATAATTTTTAGGTTTTTCTCAATCGTTTTTGCTTGTTATTGATTAATTTAGCTTTCTACACTCTCAAATCATTAATCTCATTCAAACTCCAATTTTCTGATTGTATCGATTCTCAAGCACAACCTCGTTGGGGATAAACGACCCGGGAATATTCTATTCTACTTCTCGGTTTCATTGATTATTTTTAAATTATACTTATTATATATATTTTATTATATTATATATATATAAGAGGTCTAGTTTAACTCAAATCAATCTTCTTAGATACGACATATATATTTGTTTTCAAATCAATACAGCGTATTCAACTCTGTCTTCAATACGGCGTATTCAGTTTCGCTGAATACGACGTATTAGGCTATTTGACCGTTTTCTTTCCTTGCGAATTTATTACAAGTTAAAATGGACGACCCCAACATTACTATGGAGGAGTATATCAGGCTTGAGGAATAAAAAGCTCATAGGAGTGGTAAGGTGTATAACTGGGAAACTGCTACATATGGTAAGATCTGGTATGATGAAGACGTTCACGACCTCAGATCTGTTGAAACTGAATTCCCAGCTATGGAATTTAATGACGCATTAACATCTGAAGTAGCACTCTCATGTGAACCCACGGTAAGTCCTCTGAATGACAATCAAATTGACTTTAGAATATCATTTGATGAATCCGACAATGAAGATTACACGGTAATTTATAACAAAAATTCATTTTCTTATAAAATAATCTCTGTCAACGATTTGAAAACGGATTCGGAAAATGATAATGATGAAGTCAATATGCCTTCGTTTCCGTTATTCGAACCTACAATCAGTTATTTTGATGATTTCAACTACTTCAAAGATTTTGAGAAAGAGTTCCCAGCCATTGCCTACAATGATGCTCTAACATCTAAGTTAGATTTCTCTGAACCTACTGTAAGTCCTCAACATATCGATGAATTTGATGAAACATCGTTGTTCAAATGTGATGGTGAGGAACAAAACGTTATATACTTTAATGATCTATTTCCTTTTAACATAATTTATCCCGATGATTTATCAGATAAAGACAATGATGATGATAGAATCGATATCAAACAGTCTTCGGGGGATAATGTAATAAATACCGATGTTGGTGCCTATGCACAAGGGTCAAATAAGCTTTTGGAAACAAGTTATGATACAATTAGTAAAATTTTCACTGCTAAAATTTTTATCAAGGAATTAAATGTTGATATCGTGACTTGGAATTATCTTAACAAAAGGATGCCATTAATTTTTATTATTAAAAATTTATATGTGTCATTTGGCATCCTGTTCGACCCCAAATTGTTTTATAAGGATGTTATTAAATTGGGGCAAGTCTAACTTAAAGACTTTTCTGTAAACAAAAGTGCTTGCCAGGAGACAACCCGGACAGTTTTTAATTTGTTTTATCGAGTCTGTCTTCCCAGACTTTAATACGGCGTATCCGCTCTATACCATACGACGTATTGAATGTCTGGACGTTATCAGTCTTTATTTTTCTGCATTTAAAAACATTATTGTCAATTCTGTCTATACGGCGTATTCATTATATGATACGGCGTATTTGGCAGACTGACCCGTATTCAGCTACTTTTTACAGGTCTCAATACGGCGTATCCTGGTTTTGGGATACGGCGTATCGACTGCTTGTATAGTTTAGTTTTTTATTTTTTAATTAATCGTAGAATACCCGAGATTGGTTTGCATGATTTTCTTATATCTTGCACAGGACCTCGCTGGAAAGAAATCGACAACGTTGGTGGAGTATCTATAATCTAGAATTTTATGTGTGTTGTCGTCATGCTGGCATCCAGACGCATTTACAACACACATTCTTGCTCATATACTCAACATGGAGAATCATGTCGAGCAAATATCAGGGGAGTTTCTCGTTCTAATTCTTTTATTTCTCGTTTTAATGTTATTTTTATACAACGAGGGCTTTGTATAATTTAAGTGGGGGGATGAGAATTAGAACGCTACTTGTCCTATTAATATGCTTAAATTATGCTTAAATTTAAAAAAAAATTCAAGCATACTTTTGTGAAATTACTGGTTACATAACCTGCACACAAAATCTTTGTTAGATATTGCGAGGATTCAGCCTTATCCGTTTCTAAATATTTACCTAAATCCTATAAAAATATGAGTGTGTCGGTGATGTTGTATACTTTAGAACTTTGCTTGGTATATCTATTTGAGACCACAATAATGAGTACTATGGATTTAGATGGAGTAACTTGTTTAAATTGGTAAATTTCTAGGATTACACCCAAAAAGCCTATATACGTTGTATTATTAACTAACCACGTTGATTAGTTAACCCTCGTATAAACCCTTTGTTTACTCTCACTTTAAGAGTAAGATCACCTAGAAAAACTAGTAAAGCCAATTCTTTAGGATAACACCAACTATTTGTTTCACTACACCTTTACACCTTAGCCTACCCTGTTAGATTAAGTTCATTTATCAGTTGCTAGTTGCTTTAAGTGTAAAGTATGTATTTTATCTATGTCCTTGTGTCATTTTCTATCTCTGGTATGGTTGGGAAAATTTGACATTGCAATTGAGAATGTAATAGTAGTTAAAGTCATGTATTTTTAGTACCATCATAATTATTGGTACATCCGAAGAATGAAGAATTATAGAAGAAATTATACGAAGTTATTACGATCGTGAAGATGGTGAAATTACACCAAGATGCATAGTATAATTTAAAAAAATCAAAAAAGGTAGAAAATTGCTCCAAAAAAGAGGAATTATTTTAAAGATAGTTCGGTTCGTTAAGCTTACACCAATGTATTATGAATGATCGATTATTCCGTAGATACATTTATAAAATCAACGATGTAAAAGTTTTGTACATAAATGTAGATATTCAGCCACTTGTCTTGTAAAAGTTCGGGTAAGTGTGACAGAGTGGTGTGAGTCTGAGTAGATCTATCTCTCTCTCATCTCTACATCCGAAGGAACAGAGCAGATAGCCGTAAGCTTTTATGTGATAGAGGTTTAGTTTAGGAGCTTGCTTACTCATATAACTAAACACGTATCTGCGCTATACACACAGGTAGGTGGAGAGAGCTAGGGGGGGGAGAGTAGGAGGGGAGAGGTGTATTGGGAGCAGTGATTATGTGGAAACTAATCTTTTAGTATTAAGAAGATTATCAATAAAACAGTAAATCATGAACATACAATTCAACAAAATAAGCCTCCATATTATTAATTATAATAATACGAATACTCTTAAAGTATTAGGGTTACAAAGACCTTGAAGCTATGAATTATACGTCTAAGACTTCAAAAGATTGATAAAAAGATAGATTAAAGATATCAAACTCTATACCCTAAGACATCCTTTTATACACCAAGGAGCCCTAGTCAGCTTACAATACTTTCCTAAGTATCCATAATCCTTTCTATAAACAAATAACTTAATACATATCATATAAGCAGTACTAACAACAAACAGTACTAACTTATTAACCTCAACAGCATTAACTTATCTCTGAGCAGTCTTAACCTTGAGCAGTACTAATATTCACTAGCAGTAGTAACTTTGTACTAGCAGTAGTAAACACTTAGCATATTTTCACTAGCAGTACTAATATTCACTAGCAGTAGTAACTGTGTACTAGCAGTAGTAAACACTTAGCATATTTTCTTTGAAGTTCATGAGCAGCACTAAATCCAGCTGAGCAGCATTAACACAAACATGAGCAGCAGTAATTCTAACAGCATCAAGAATACTTTTAATCCCAATAATCCTCCCCTAAACTTGATATTCTTCTTTAAAATCATCAAGTTTCTTCATTTAAAGCTTCATCAACACTAGGAGGATGCTTCCAAACACTTCTTTACTTCTTAAGTTGTTTCATGATGAATTTAAGAAGCTGATAAGCCATTTCACTTTCATAGTCAATCATAAGCTTCTTTTCCAACATCATTGAAAGTGTAGATGGTGTAAGTGGATACTTCTTCTCTACCAACATACAAATATGCACATGTTGCATCATCAAGGAATGTACTCCACAGGAGTTATACAGCTTCTAATTCAACACTTTGTAATCTTGTTGATTCCTCCATACTTTATCTTCTACACGTGGTTCAAACATTATTTTCAAATCACCCCATAACAACAAATCCAAGTCTTCCACTGGTCTTGTTGACGCATATTTAGCTTTTACCAACTTGTATAAATCTTACAAATCTTCCCTGTCAGAACTTTTAAGCATTTGACTAAAGATCGTGTACATTTGAGACTTTCCATCAGCTCTTATTATTTGATAATAGCTTTTTCTTCCTTCTTTATAAATCTTCCAATCAACAATACTTGGAGACTTAACAGCTAAAGGTATAGCTTCAATTGCTACTTCTTCTTCATCTGGAATGATTTTCATTAACTGTTTAAGCTTTGCTATTTCTTTGTCATCTTCCACCTTTTGTTTCTTTATAATCTCTTATATCAGCTCTGTTCCTGCTCTCTTTTCTTTGCCTTCCACCAACTCTGTTCTAAAGTCTTCAAATGTATTTACCCTTTTGAATGCTCTGTCAAACATCTCTTGAATAGAATCAAACTCTTTCAACTTCAAATCTTTGAGCTTGTATCCTTCCATGTTCTTTAGGTAAGTACACATTATCTTTCTCTGTTGATCTTTTGTAGAGTTAGTTTTTCTTTTCTCTTCTGCTCTTTTAGCTGCAAAATACTTTCTTCTTTTCTCTAAGAGTTGTTGAAATAATATACCCTTTTCTTCAATAGACAACTCTTCTTGTTCTTGTGCTTGCATTCTTTCACCCAATTGATGATCAGCATCAATCTTTGACTGTATATCATCCCATGTTTCAATCAAGGCAATATTGGCTTCTTCTTCTCTTTAGCTTTCTCTCTTGCAAGTCTTTCTTCTTCATCAAATTCAGCTTGTAAATTTAAAGCAGTTTCTTTATCAAGCCCGATAAGATCTTTCTTTTTCATAGGCTATACAGGTTCTATCAATATCCCTTTAACTTTTTCTTGTGATTGTTGTGAAGATAGTTGTGAAGATATTGTTTTTGTAGATTCACCCAACTCTTGTATAACAACCCCTTTCTTCTTAGGTTTTGTACTTTTTATTTCATCAAGTGCTTGAGCCAAAGTAATATTATCAACAGTTTTAATTGTAGCAGTAGTAGTTGTAGCAGCACTAACAGTTGTCGCAGCACTAGCAGTACTGATCTATAGCACCAACATCACTAATCATGACAGCAACGATCCAATATACTTAGGCATTGTTAATAACTTCAACTGTCTTCTTCAACAACATCTTGTTCTGCAACAAACACCTCTTCACCAGCAGAAACATTCACATCATGAATATTAACCAGGGTAATTTCTTCATCTGCATCAATAGCATCATTCCTCCCCTGTTTGGATGCATCCTCACCCAAACTTTCTTCATTATCAGAGGATTCTACCCTAGCTGTCAAACCAACTTTGTATAATCTCTTCAGCCTAATGAGTTCCTTGATATTCTATCTTCTTTTCAAGCTCTCTTGACCCTACCTTCAAACTAGCAATCTCATTAATGTTGATTGGTCTTTTGTCTTTTCTAAATCAAGAACTCTGGTTTGTAAAGTGGTACACAATTCCATCAATTCATCAAGTTTAAGTCTATCCTTATCACTTTGAAGTGTGTTACCTCTTGTGAGCAGTGAATCATTGGAATGTTTAGATACACTCTTAAACCTAGTTCGAGTAGTAGTATCCCCCATGGTTTCTTGGCACCTGGGACCACCACCTGAAGTAGTTCCTAGGGAACTAGATTCATTAGGTGTTGCCTTGGATCGGGTCTTATTTATGTTACCACTGTCTTGCTCTGCTTCTAAGCTAGAAGCAGTAGTGGTAGCCCTCACCAAACTGTTATCCAACTCCTTATGGACAGCCTCATCTGTAACATTTTCAATAGTTTTCATAGGCTTAGGTACCAGAGTAGTACTTTCTTTATAGGGCTTCCAGGTTGTGAGTCTTTTGAGGTTGAGTTGATGGTTGAATATTGGTGGGTTTGTGATGGGGATCAGTTAGAATTGCTGAACCTTCACCCGATTGTGATTGGTTTTGTACCACCATTGTTTGAAATAAAGGTGTTACTCTACCTGAAAAACCTTTGCCTACCCTTCTCATATTCCTAAAAATCTTTTTAGTGTAAGAGGGTGCAATATAAATTATCTTATGAGTTGGCATCCCATCAAATTGTTGATTCAAAAACACTTGTACAGACCTTGGATGCATCAAAAAAATGCAACACATTATCAAGATCTAATATACTTCAAAAATAAATTTTAAAAATTAGAAAATCACAATATGTAGCTAAGAAGATAATAGCAGATGCCATAGTACTACTAAACTCATTCCATGCAGTAGTCTTTAGACTTAGACACTGTAAGCTAGTATGAATTAGAAATTACCATTGTCGGGAAAAGAATGGTTTATAAAAAGTGAGTTTTTGTGAAATTTTCTCATACCCCATCAATGTAAGTTGTTCAAAAATGGTAGAATTTGGTAAACAATCAATACCTTCCTCATCTGCTAGTTAAGACTCTCTAACATATAATCATATGAATTACCTTCTTGCCATCCTACTGAGGGCATGTAATTGTTCTTCCCAATTAATAGTTTTGGCCACGACGGTAGACCAGAACTGTTCAATACAAGAAATATATGTAGTAGGATTAATGGTTAGTGCATACTTTATAGGGTGTGCATTCAAAAGTATTTGTTAAAAATAATATATTTTATATTATAATTCTACAATTTTGTTCAAGCACCCTATACACTCTCCGCGTGTGTTTAGGACAAAAACACGACCATATATGAGTAATGCCTGCAAACTTTAGAGTCGCCATTTGTGTTGGGTTTTGATAATGGATGATAAAATTGAGTTAGGGTTTGTAGATGGAGAATATTTGAAAGAATGAAATCGATTAATTGATTGAAATCAATTTAATCATAGTATTTATGGAAAATACTCTTAACAATCCAGCAGTAGTAACTCAGCAGTAGTAAGTTATGCCTAGCAGCATTAACTTTGAGTCACCAGTATTAACTCCAATTCCATTCCAAACAGCTTTCCCATCATCAATCTAACACTTTTCTTTGCTTTTCCTGCAAAATGTTAGTCCAAAAACCAAGAAAACACAAGCCATAGCAATTTTCACAATTATCACAGTATTAATTATACCTAACAGTATTAAGTATAACTAACAGTAGAAACTCAGCAGTATTAAGTATAACCAACAGTACTAATTATACTTAACAGCAAAAACTTTTAATGGCATGAATAACAATACTAATTCATACAAAACTCTACAAAAACATAAAGAGATAAAAGACTTTAAAGATTTAGCATTCCAATACTAACAATCAAATATTGAAATCTACTTGCATCAAAAGCTTTTGTAAGCAAATCTGCAACATTTTTGTCGGTATGGATTTTGACCATTTGAATCAATTTCTTTTCATTTCAATCTTTAATAAAATGATGTATGATCTCTATATGCTTTGCTTTTGAATGAAAAATAGGATTTTTAATTATGCAAATAGTACTGTTATTGTCAATAAAGATCTTGGTATGCATAAAATTGTACCCATAATCAAGTAGTTAATTCTAAATCCAAAGTACTTGTCCACAGCAACTTGAAGCAGCCATATACTTAACTTTTGTTGTAGAATTTACAACCACTATTTGTTTCTTACACTGCCATGATATTAATCTACATCTAAGGAATTGACAACCTCTTGTTGTAAACTTCCTATCCAAGCGTACTCTAGGATAATCACTATCAGTGTATGCTACCAAATCAAAAGGAGAATATTTTGAATACCAAAGTCCTAATTTTGGTTGACCTTTTAAGTACCTAAAAATCCTTTTCACAGCTGATGGAGCTTGTTCCTCTTGAAAAACTTGTCCAGATGATGACTCTCCAGATACATAAGCTTCATACTTCGAGGTCTTCTGCCGCTTCGTACTATTCTCCCCCTCAGGATGAGCATCATCATGAGGATCGTCCTGATCTCTTGGGCGAACGGCAGGAGTTATACATGCAGTTTGTATTATTGTATGTCTTTCAAACTTCATCTGGAGAGCCAACCATATTGCTATGTTTTGTTGTTGTAATTGAGGATCAACTTTCATAGCAAGATATAGTTGATATTGTTGTTCTGGAATAGAGGATATTTGTGATTGAGCTGGATAAACATGAAGAATATGGCCAGACATATAATTTCGAACAGAAGCATTAACTTGAGAAGGAATGACATTGGCAATTGCATTCTCAATTTGTGTCGAGATTTGAGCTTGAATATTTCCACGTTCTTGCAAAATAGCTTTAGCAATCAATCTTTCCGTCTCTTATTTAGCCTTTTTCCTCTCCAGAATCAACCATTCTGCAACATACACTGGAGCTTGATTTCAAACTTGTTCAGGAACTTGCTGCATAACTTGCTTCTTAACGTGTTTATCAACGATATCCGGTAATGACTCAACCATTACATCATGAAGATGATCAGCAAGTGTATCGATTGACTTTCTTGGCATGAACCTCGCCCGTAAATGTGCAAACAAATAACCATAATGTCCTTGTAACTCGTGAAAGAAGCTCTTGTAGCGTTTGAAGCGAGTAGGTTTTGTCTTGAACAATGATAGAAGGCGATTCGTTTTAGTTAACTTTTTGTGAGGTGAACTTGATGATGATGTAGTATGAGGAGTATCCGTCAATTCCTGGAGTTTCTCAGTATCTAAAGATACGAGATTAGAATGAATCCTAGGAGATCTAATTGGTGTGGGGATTGGTGAATTCCTAGACTCCTCTACATTCTTCCCTTTCTCCCTTCTCTTTAATTCATACACCTCATCAGTTATTTCTTCATCTTCATCAGTTACATTCACTGGTATAATAACGTTAGTAATCTCCTCCTTCGTTTCCTGAGTAATCTCCACCTCCTTTTCCTTAGCAATCTCTACCTCCGGACTTTCCTTATCTCTCTGAGGCTCTATCCTAGTGCCGAGAATATTTGATTCATCAGTCCTAGGGATTGAACTATCATCAACAACATTCTCTTGTCCATCCACCATCTTTTCTATTTCTTCAGATGCCAAGTGCTCATCAACCAGTGCCACATTTTCTCTTGCTTCCTGCTCCTCATGACTTTTATGCTCAACAAGACTAACTTGTAATGTATCTTGTAAAATTATCTCATCTGCTTTGTCAACTGTTAGCCTCAAAATATTGAGTCGAACAATGGAAGTTCATTCATCAATTATATTAGGTCCCAGTCATTAATTAATATACGTTGTAATAGGCTAGACGGGTAAACGGGCTCTTAAATGTAAGCTAACCGATCATGTGTATCGGGCGAAAGCCCAAGTAATCCCGAGCCCGGCCCGTAGAATTACTAAAGGCATGAAAGCCTTTTAGTTTTGATACATATACACCTCCTCAAGGAAAGTGAGGGGGGTTGGTTCATTTGTAAACATTTTCATTTTGCAAGTAATCCTCCTATTCTCTCTCACTTTCTCTCTCTTGTTTCTCTCTCTACATTCTTCCTAGTTTCTTCCTACTTTTCTTGTTCTTAATATGAAGTGAAGTGATTATTTGGTTTCGACATTTGGTATCAAGAGCCTCGGGTAGATTGTGTTTGTTTTGTGGTTTAATAAGCTCAAACAAAAAAATTTCGTGACTTATTTCTTCATAAAAGCTCACGTCCGAAATTTGTTTTGGCTTATTGGTTTGCTTTTTCTCATCTACTTCTTGCTCTAATCATTCTACACCTTCTTGTGTTTCATTGTTGGTTGTAAGCTCAAAATTTCATGGCTTATTCTCAATATAAGCTCACGTCTCAAAAAAAATTTGGGCTTATTGGTTTAGTTTTCTTGATTACTCCTTCGTACACTTGTTCTATATCATCTATTGTTACCATTTTAAGCATTAGATAAGCTACAAAGTTAGATTTTAAGCTTACTTAAATTCGGCTTATTCAAGCTTATTTGGGAGCTTATTTTCGTGGCTTATTTGTGATTTTCCTTATCCATTTGTGGTCCCAACCGGTCAACAAACAAGAAACAAGATCCACAATTTTAGCCTACAAAGACAAGGACACTTTGTTTGTTAGTTTAAGTGGTCCACACCCGAAAGTGACCTCAAGCGGAACATGTATAAGGCCAAGCGAAATATGCAGGTGTTTATAGCAAGCGAAATATGTATGTTAACTTGAAGCGAAATATGCAGGTTTAAGTCAAGCGAAATATTACATTAAACTAAAACGAAACTCTGCCAAATTTTTTGAAATTCAAGCGAAATATGCAACTTTGATTTCAAGCGAAACATGCAAGACTAAGTTCAAGCAAAATATGTTAAATTCGAAGCGAAACATGCCGTGTTGAAATCAAGCGAAATATGCAAAAGACCAAACGAAACATGCAATTCCTTTTTCAAGCGAAATATGTTCTCTTTCAAGCGAAATGTGCAGTCTTCTGAATTCAAGCGAAATGTGTAACTTTTGAAGCGAAATACGTAATTTCCAAGCAACGCGAAATATGCATTTTTTTTCTTTCAAGCCAAGCGAAATATGCACACTTGCAAGCGAAACATGTCAGTTTAAGTTTTTGAATTTTCAAGACATTCAATTCACAACAAACAAACCTTAATCCAAATTAATTATTTCACGGTTTTTTCTTGATTTTGTAAAATCCCGCAAAAGATTCCATTTCTTTTCTCGGTTTAAATCATAGATTTGTAAAATCCCGTGAACGTTAATTGATTTCAATCCACAACAACAATCACTTTACCTACTTAAGATCCTACAAATCATTTTCACTTCATAATTTTTGGTAAAATGGAAACGAAAGATACTTTATCTTCGTGTTCGAATTCGGAAGAACAACAAATGCAACAAATTCAAGACAAAGCAAAAAAGAGTTACATGGTATATTTTTGAATACTTCATTCACACCTCAAGCTTCTTTCAAACAGACTTAAAAGGAACTCGAACCGAGTCTGGATTCAAACGTGCATTTTGCGACACTCTTTTTTGGTCAAGATATAGAGACATTCATCAGGCCATGGTTCCTGAACATGGGCCAACTATAAAAAGAACATGACAAAGAAGAATTTTCAAGAGATTGGAATCCAGGCTGCTTAACGTACTCGAGACACAGTTTTGAGGTTAATGTTTATCAAGTCACGGATGTATATGGATGATGAATATGTTGTAATGACACGCAACTACTTCCTACAATACACTCAACTCGAGATTTCAGAATTCCGTGACACACTGATCCAACACATGAATCTGTTAAGAAGTCTATGATTAAAAAGCACAGCATAACGAGATATGTCAGCTGGGTGAAATGAAAGATAGATATCAGACAATGCGAGGGAAAGGGTTGATACGGCAAATCATTGGATGCTAAGTTTGTTAACACAGAAATAGTGGACATGAATAAAAGAGCAGATACAAGCACAGATCAGGGAATGATGCACATGCTGATGAGGGCAGAATAATCAAACCCATATATGATAAGAGACCAATGACGAGGTACAAACCACTGCTGAACTCAATATCTTTGCTACTGGACAACAGGCATACTGAGCAACCTGAATTCAATAATAAAGGAAAGGTTATCCAGATGCGGAACAATGTCATGTACACATGTCCTTACCTAGCACAATTAACTGATAACCAACCAATTAAACGCTCAATCATCTCTCGAATGTGAAAATATTTGTCTCAAAAGACTGTTGCCCAAATTTCAAGTTATTTTTAAGAATGGAAGCACATTGTGATAATCAATCTTGAACTTAATATCAAAATCAACTTTAAAAGAAAGTCATGGTCAATTTTGAAAGTAAAAAGTAATGTCTGCGTGACCAATAGGTTTAACTGACATGATGACATAGAAGTAATTGGAAACAAAAACTATATGAATGTGCGGAACGCCATGAAAGTGGCTTACTACCTCTGAGAGTGGAACGCATGGAGCTTTGAAAATGCTATCTATTCAAAGACAATGTTTGATTCATAAACAACGATAGCTAAGAACATAGAACAGCGCGAGACAACTTCTTTTGATTGAAATAATGATAAATTCAAAAAGCTCAACTTCAGGAAAAAAGGGTTTGCAATTGCAGCATTAAAAAAATGAGTTTAAGGAAATTAACAGTAAAATAGTGTGAATACTAAGTTTGCAAAATCGTCAATCTTAGGAAACCGACTTTACAAACAACTTAGAAACCAATCAGTGTAGAACGACTATCGACTGCGTTTAAGTCCCTGAACGACCTAGATTTTCAAGGCAAACGGTTTTGCCTCCTAATTTATGTCAATAAACGATTTGTCAAAAACCAGTCACTAAAACTACGCTAACAGAAACTACACTTATTTTGCCTAAGAAAGAGAATATGCTGTTGCAAAACCTCATCACATGATTGCACCTGGCTCATCTAGGTATAGCTCAAATGACATGGTTCATAAACACTACCTAGAGGAAGCTAAGAAAAAGACACAAGAAAGTAGTAGGAATTCAGAACCTAGTGTGATGCCTTCTGCTAGATCACAAAGCACAACTAATGGTAGCAAACCAAAACCTAGGATCAATAACCAAAAGTCTAGGAATTGGCCTGCATCTAAGAGTAGTTGCGTCACGACAAAGACTATGCCCATAGCAGAACACTCTAGGAATTCTAGAAGTTTTTCTGACTCCAAACATTTTGTTTGCTCGACATGTCAGAAATGTGTCTTTAATGCAAATCACGACTCTTGTGTAACAAAATTCCTGAATGAAGTCAACTCACGTGCTAAGGTTCCATCCCATAATACAACAACGAGATACAAACCCATAGAGCATACAAATGTTGCAAAGAAACCAGAAAGACAGATCCTAAAAAGATATAGGTCTTCAATCAAAAAGACTTCCGTTGTGCATGAGAAAACAATGACTCATAATCCTGTCTAGGTGGGAACCAACGGTAGAATTTTCAAGACATTGGTCTTAAGTTGGGTTTCCTACTGTAAAATATTCACATCTACAACAACCAAGGTAGATCAGTGAACCCATAAATTTTTTAATGACGATATCACGAACCATTATGAATGCAAACGAAACTCATTGATTGTCAGTTGCATTACACTTAACATACATGCATGTACATCTTTAAATACTACAAAGGAAGGACTCCGAGTTTGGTTGCTAAAAAGACTGATATCTGAGAAACCAGGGCTTCAAGGAATTTTCATCTGATGCATAAGCAATGACTTCTGATCACTGAACAGTTCAGAACTCGGAATTCACGACTCCAGCAATGAACTGTCAAGTTTCAAAGGCTGGTGCCAAAAGATTGTTTACTCAGCAGCGCTCCTACCCACCGCCACCAGAACAAGACAGCTACATCACGACAGAGTTGGAATTACTAATTCACTTCACATAACAAGCTAAGGTCAACATGTACATATTTTTTGAAAAAAAAAAATACAAAAATATAAAATTTCAAAAAGAAAGAAAATACAAATCAAAAATCAGAAAATGTTTCAAAAAATATTCTTCTCGACATAGTCTCTTGACTATCTAGATAACATTTACGTACCTAGAAATGTTGATTAATATCGACACGGGCGTGTAAATGAAGTTCGAACAGGAGTTACAAAAGTTTTCAAAACATGTCATTTCTAATTTTTCTTGATGACTTGTAATCACTCTCAGATTGCAACTCGGACCCGAACGACAAAGGAGAGTGTACGCATAAGTGCGCTTATCCTTAGCGTTAGAAGAGAAGTCTTCTAACATTTGGTTTTTCAAAAAGTTAAACACAATTTTTCAAGAATTTCTCAATGACAATTCAAAATCTTTCAAAATTGTGTGTTCAACAATCAGTCCAGCATATTGTTAGTTCAAGACAATTATTCTACATTTGGTGTCATTTTTTTAAATGAGTCAATGTTTGAGGGGGAGTTTTTTTGAAAAACAACGTTTCAATGATTTTGGATTCTATTCTTAAATTCTTTCGGTATTCAAAACATTTACACTAATCTCAATAACATATCTGGAATAATAATGACTACTCAATAAAATGAATGCTATAAGATGATTAGGTGGTTGAGCATAATTTTTTAACAATTCTTTAATGATAATTCATAATTTTTCAAAATTGTGGTGCTTGAACCATGCTAAACCCTCAATTTTATATCATTTTTACAACCTGGTATCATTGTTTTTGGGTGACAAACATCTTAAAAATCGTGGGGGAGGCAAGTTTATGTTCCATGAATTCCCATGCTAATGTAAAATTTTCCCCATGGTAATCAAGACAAAGTTTAATCATCACATAAGTATTTCAAAAACTAAGTGAATTAGTATTTAAAATAAGGGGAGAAAATATATTTAAAATATGATCTTGAAAATAATAAGTGATATATTAGACTCACACAAATTGCTTGATACTCTCGAAAAAGGTTTTATGGTTAAACGTTCTCATACCCTACCAAACCATCATTTTCACGACGATTCTGAAGTCATAAGGTGGTAAGGTTAGGAATTTGTTCCTAAGATCCATCCACACCAGAGAGATCTCTCCAAGGACACTCATAGTTAGAAAATAGAATCCTAGGTATAATTAGTAGATGAATGTGTAAAGGGAAGCATGCCGACTAAGATTGTTCTAATACTGGAACATCACAACAATGGTGTTAGTAATGACGATCTTGGTAAGCAGTGCAGTGTTGAAAGAATGAAAAAGAAATGTATAGGATAAAAGGTGTAAAGATAGTAGCCTCCACACACTTAGGCAGAAACCGGGTCTTACATATGCTTCAGAATCACTATATTGAATTGCTGACATTGAGTGACATCATGGACCCAGTGATGCAATGCATAACCCTCCCCAGCCATTCGGGTTTCTCTTAACAGAAACTTGTCTCATTTGTCACGAAGATACATAACACTTCATTGACTTTCGCACTTCCGAATAGTTGATATAGAAATAGGTGGCAGTCTGCATTAGCCTCCGATATACTAAAACCAAAATCACTAATCGAGTCTTGAGCCAAGAGATCCATAACTAAAAAGTCATTAAGGAAACATTCCATTTCTAACACTTATGAACACCAATAATCACAAGCTGTTAACAACGTCCTACGCATTATCCTTGTGATTTGTGGACAGAACATCCGAGTGATACTAATGTATTCACAATGAAGATGGAAATCCTGCTTGAGCCAGCATCAAACAAGCTCTTGGTAGGTGACTTGCGAGATTCTATATGAATCAAACTTGTGACAACTGGAAAGCAACGATGGTGAGATTAATTTGAATCAAACTGTTCCAGAAATGATGACAGCTTAATAACAAAGAAATAACTATCTGAATCACTCTTACCTTGTTGTCTTCTTTTGAGCGTTCCGGTAATGAGAACTAACAACATGTAAATCAAATACATCTGTTTAGAAGATCCTACGCTTTGAGCTGGAAAACCTTGTCAAGGAGATTCTTTTAATCTAACCTGATCACAGGTAACAGATAATTAATAATGTTTGTCGACAAATGTGTATATTAGTAATAATTTTTTTTATATGGCTTATGTGTTGGGCCTCATGTTTAAAGTGTTGTTTTTGTGCTGTGCTTCTTGACTATTTGCTACTATCTACTCGGCCTTTACTTTAAGGTGAGTTTATAACCCCTCTTTCACTTGTTTTACAATTACTTTACAAATCTCGAGGGAGAATACGTGCTCATTACAATTTGTTTACACATTCATTTACAATCTCTTTTACATACTTGATTGCATACTTGATTTCATAACTTGGTTACATACACGTTTACAAAATTGTTTACATACCAATTACAAACTCGGTTACTTGATTGATATCACACTCTTTCTACTTATGGATTTAAGTATTTAAAGCTGTTTATGAATACAATGGTTATTTCTTCATTGGACACAAGTGTTTTTGGTTATCATCTCCTGTTTACGTGTTGCCTAAGTAGCGATTAGACCACTCTCTTGCCCGAACTATCATGAACCGTCAATTGCTTGACCGACTGTACTGGTTAAGTAAGCGTGAATGTTATAAATAGATCTATTGGGACTAATTATCCCTATCCGGGTGAGTAGCGCTCACTACCCACGGGGCTCCCGATAAACGGATATATATCATGTCAAATCTCATTGGGTGTCTTGGTCAGACACCGGCAGGGCAGAATACACTTGGCATATTATATGCTACATAAATTAGCTTCGGTGTCATGAGCTTAGCGCAACAGTAGATACATTTTATGTGATACTGTATCTGTTATAGTAGTCACATACATTTTGGAAATCTTGTGGTCCACACTACTTTGTTGAACATTACTGATTACTAAACACTTTTCATTATACTGTGGTGAAGCAGTAGACACTATACTTTTTTGGTTCTACATTTTACACTTACATTTTGGCGCACACTAATATAAGGAATGAAATGTCATGCATACTTATAATTTTTGATTTCAACATTTACCATATACAGAAATCATGAACTCACCAGATTTATGTTGACACTTTAAACATTTTTTTCTAGTAGAATTAAATGCTTGGCTTATTTGAATGTGTATTTAGTCTAAATTGACAAGATTTCATTCATGATTTCTAATTAAGTAAAATATCAAATCTCAGTTGTATTACTTTCAGCTTCATTGCGATGTAATATCGGGACAAATTTTATATAATTTCAAAAAAAATCAACAGAATATTACTTTTTCAAACGACCCATTTAGAGGTTTGTTCTCTTGTATCTTGTGCTGTTGTATTAAAGTAAACACCCCAGACATATTTTCCGCGCATACATTTTGGGTGTTACAGATTGGTACAAGCAATGATATAAGAACAAGGTTGCATATGTTACCTATACAAACCGTTTTCACAAAACATTGTATTCACATCAAACTTTTTTAAGTGCATTACCACTCTACTTTGCTTACCTTACATACATTACTTGTAACATTAATGCTCAATACCTACATATATAATATATATGCTTACATCCTTTTTGCGTATATCGTACATTATTTATATAAGAGTTATTTATATAAATAATAGAACATTTCTTAAGACATTGTGAGTTGCACAATGGTCTCATTTATACCTTAGCCGTTATGAGTTACACAATGGTCTCATTTTACTTCTTAGACATTGTGAGTTGCACAATGGTCTCACTTCATTCTCAGACATTGTAAGTTAAACAATGGTCTCTAAGAATATTTTTCTCATAAATTTATACAATATTGTATTACACGAAAACCGTCATAATTTTGTTTACATGGAATTATGTATGAATCTAAGTATTACAAGTCTTGTATGGGTGGAACTTGTAATATAAGGATTGATATGATAATTGCTATGTAAACAAAACCCCGTACACAAATATTTTAACAGGGATTATGCATGAATCTAAGTGTTATCCCTAAAATATGGTGACTTATCTGGAATTACATTTATCATTTATAGTCCTGTCAGGTTAGTTTAGCTAGTAAAGCCCGAGACTATAATCGATGATTCTTGATGATATTCGTCAGAATTTTGCTTTCCGGTGGGCATTGCACATGCTCAAGATCAACTTTCTTGTTAGCATCCATAAGATCATTTCTATTGTTGTGAGGCACAGCTCATCTGGTGAAATCAGTTGCATGATGTTGTGCCATGATGTTACTGAATGAAAACAATTGAATGTTAGACTAACAAACCAATTCATTTGACATCTTGTCTTTTTCCCTCTGACTGTTTTATATCATCACTACTACTCACACACTCTCTCATTGAACATATTTTTGATCAGTTTTTTTCTCATGTGCTCGTTCTTGCTTTTTCTAGCACATGCCATACGCTTTATTCATATTTTTTCTTTTGATTTACCATTTTTGTGTTCTAGCAATTCTTTTTCGAACACACTTTTGATTGCTTTTTCGCGAATGGATTAGCACTCTCTTTCTATTTTAGAATACCGCACTAGAATTCTTGTGACATATACCTTTCAAGAATGATGAAGATTTCTCTTTTGATTTTAATCAAGACTCTTTTATGAAAACTAAAAGAGAAATCATACAACTTCTTAAAACAATTTTTGTGAAAGAGTATCATTTTGACACAATAACAGATTTTGAGAACATTTTCTAGAAATCTTTTGACAGAAACTTTCTTTATAATGATAACATAGAATCAGGTAATATCAAACCCACAACTGAATGGACACTAAGTCACTCACTCCTCATTCTGGTCATTGCAGAAAATAGCCGAAGCCGGACATGACTTAGTCTACTTAAACAATTGAGATTTGGATTAACAGATTCAAGTTAAAAAACTTTTGCTTTCACTTTTGTCATGACACCTAAACAATGAAGACAAACATAGCTAATTCAATAATTGAATGGACACTAAGTCACTCACTCCTCATTTTGTTCATTGCAGAAAATGGCCTAAACCGGACATGACTTAGTCCACTTAAACAATTACGAATAGATATATATGACCCATAGCTCAGAATTCATAAAAACTTGATTTCTTTTTCAAAATTATTCACCACACATGAGAAACTGATCTTTTTATTCCACAGACATTCAAGCATTAAACATCATAAGCGTGAATCATCAAAATTATTTCTTTCTCGAAACACCTTCACGTTTCCACAAACGTACTTTCACTGAATTTTGACTTTTTACTATTACCGAGTTTGACTTTTTGACCCTTTTGACTTTTTGACTATTACTGAGTCTCACAAACAACGATTCTTTTTGACTTATGAAAAACCAAACTCAATCCATTGTATTCTATTATCATTTTCCGGATTACCACTTGTAGTCAATGAATTAAACTCGATAAGAATCAAACTCGGTAAACCTCATACACATCCGAATTTCAATTTAAATGATTGGTTAATCATTTCTAGGCTATTCATCATGTATTTCCACTTAATCTATGCATATTATCGTCCTTGATGTGTAACTATTGTCAAAAACTCGATAACACATAAACTCGGTAATCTTCAATATTACCAAGTTTAAACTCGATAATATAAAAATATCAATTATCAATTTATAAAGCTCACCCACTTACGTTTGAGGAAGAAAAGTAATAGCAATTGTTGTAATGAACTCAAAAAGATTTGTTATGATTTTTTCTCAAACTCGGTAAATGGATTCGGTACTTATAAAAAATTATAATCAAAAATTATGCCCCTTTTATAGCCACTGAATTTTTTTTGAAAAATGACACTTTCAGCCCTTGTGGTTTTCATTTTCGACATTTAACATTATTTCGCGAATTTTGTTTTTCAATTTTCAAAAAAATTACCCTTTGAATAATGAATCTTTTCAAAAACTCCCCCTTAAAATGAAATCATGTAAGTACTTAGTCCAAAAATAAAGATGCTTAAATAAAAACTCCCCCTTGAAACTATAACGTTTTTCAAATTCAGTCTTTGTGAGAGATCATTGGTTTTATTTTATTTCCAAAATGATGTATATGAATGGAAAATTTTAAGAACTCCTCCTTAGATCATGATTCCGTATTTTCAATTGAAAGCTTTTTATAAAAACCTGGAATCATGAATCTAATCATGTGATCTTGTTAAATTATGTTTTTTTATGAAAAATATGTCAAATCTTTTTGGTATTTTGAAAATTTTCAATTTTTTTCTTTTGTTTTTGAAAAATTTATTTACATGTTTTTGATGTATGATCTTTTCAAGAATAATAACTAAGTCAGCTTTCCAACTTAGTGGGAGTCATACATCCATACCAATCGATGACTAGATACCATAGCGTTCTATGAAGCGCATAGTAAATATTCGCAAGTTGGTATTCTGTCCCGACAAAGTAAATTTCCACAGTACCCTTCTCAACATGTTCTTTAATAAAATGATACCGGATGTCAATGTGCTTGGTCTTAGAATGTTGATCGATTACATGAAATGAGCAATGGCAACTCTTGGAGATCACAGTACATCGACTCCGATGTAACTTATATCCATAGTCAAGCAGTTGAGTACGCATCCAAATAACTTGAGCACAGCATGCAGACAGGGAAACATATTCAGCTTCAGCAGTTTACATCGCAGTACAATCTTGTTTCTTTGAACTCCAACTCAAGAGCTTTCCTCCTAGAAATTACAATCCTCCTGGTGTGCTTTTATAATCATCTTTAGATCCTGTATGGTCCGCATCTGAATAGGCAATTAGTTCAAATCCAGAATCCTTCGGATACCATAGGCCCATGTTATAGGACTGTCTTAGGTACCGAAAGATCCGTTTTACCTCTTTGAGGTGTTTGACTGTAGGACGTGCTTGATAACGAGCACATACAAAAGTAGCAAATGCAATGTCTGGTCGACTGGCTGTTAGGTACATAAGCCCTCCTATCATACGACGATAAGTCGTTTGATCAGTAGGAGTGCCTTGTAAATCAGCATCCAGCCTCTCAGTTGCCATAGGTGTACTCATGGAGACACACTCATCCAGACCATGTTTCTTTAACAATTCAATTGCGTATTGTGACTGACTTATGAATATGCCACGGGGAGATTGATGAACTTGAAGTCTAAGAAAGAACTTTAGTTCACCCATCATCGACATTTCAAAATTATTTTTCATTAGATTTGCAAAACGTTTTGAAAAATCTGGATTTGTTGATCCAAAAATAATGTCATCAACATATACTTGAACAAGTAATATGTCTCCCCCGTGACGTCGTGTGAACAAAGTCGGGTCAATAATACCTTTAGTGAACCCATGTTCAATTAGAAAAGAAGACAATTTGTCATACCATGCACGAGGTGCTTGCTTAAGACCGTATAGAGCTTTTTTCAACCTGTAGACGTGATCTGGAAATTCTGGATCAATAAACCCTTCAGGTTGGCTGACATAGACTTCTTCTTTCAAAGGACCATTGAGAAAAGCCGTTTTGACATCCATTTGAAAGATAGTGATATTCTTATGAGCAGCATAAGCAATAAACATTCGAACAGCCTCAAGACGAGCAACAGGAGCAAATGACTCTTCAAAATCAATGCCTTTGCTGGAACTTATTAAAAATGACTAAGTGTCGTTCCTGTTGATAGCATTAAGTCATTCCTGCTGACAGTTCAAGTAGCATTCATGCTGATTATGTTCCTGCTGGCAGTTCAAGTAACGTTCCTGCTGATTATGTTTCTGCTGGTCATGTTCACATTCCTGCTGACAGAGATAGAATCTGCTGATTGTTACTTATAGAAGTAATTAATGTAATTAAGGAATTATAGTTATATTCTAGTATTATCTCATTAATATAGGAATGAGATAAATTAGGAAGAAAGGAATAATCTACTTTTGATATTTTATTTGTTATTGTGTTCCGGTTTAAAACGTTGTAAGGTTCGCAAAGGTATTGTCTGGGAAAGTAGTCCCGGTAGCACCTTTTCGGGGCGACGCGTATATATTTGTAGGTCGGGGAGACCCATTACCAAAAAAATTCTACCCAAATATTATCACTTAAACTTACTATACATCTTGAATTTTTGATAGATTGAAAAACACAAAGAAATATCTAGATAACAAACACACATCCCCTTAAACATCATGGGGGATGTATCCTTAACTTATTTAGGAACAAAGCAATCATAGCAATAAGGACCAACTAGTCTGCCTTGTTTTTCCATTTCATGCCCCCAATGACCCAAAAACCTCCCCTTTGAAAGGGTTTGGACTAATGTTTCCTTGACTAGTCCTTATGTATATAATACATACACTAGTGTAAGTAATTCACACATACACTTTCCTTAGCTAAAATTTCACAAAAACCTCTCTTCCTCCCTCCCTTTAGGCCACGGCTACAAACACCCCATTTATATAAACCATAGCTTGATTTTCTAAGACCATACAAGCATACACACATCCTTCCTATGATAACCTAAGGTGTTTTGAAGGGTTGGCTAAGCATTTGCAAGATTTAATCAAGTAATTTCAAGATTAGGGTTTCTAGTTGGATTAGAGTTTCAAATCTTGCAAGCTTGGGTTAAAAATCTAAACAAGGGTTTAGATCATATTTCTCATCATCATACATCACTATAAGGTTATCTATAAACCTTTATGTCTTTACTTTTATCATTTTTATGTGTTTACATGTTCTATATAACTAAATCACCACTTAGGATATGTTTAACTTGTAAAAGTGGATTTTTCTTGTAAACATGATTTTATGAACTTGTACACATGTTATATGGATATAAATATGGATCATGAACTTTATAAAATGTAAGACAAGTATATAATAAGTATTGGATAACTTGTGGTATTTATTAAGTTGAAAAGTATAGAAAACAAGTTATAAAAATGAGTACACCTAAAGATTTCAAAAGGGGCTGTTGGATTTCGTATTTAGACAGTATGTTTAACACCTTAGAAAGATACACCTCATGACGATTCCAAAATGATAAGAAACTCGAAAAACCGATTTATAACGAAAAAGATACGACGATTTCAAGTTTACGTTAAATATATACTTTTATAAAACTATTTTTATAAAAATTACTATTCACCACAGAAACTTATATTTTTAAAACATCATTAATATGATAAAACTTTTAAATACGAGAACGTACTCGAAAGAATCGCTAAAAACGGAGTTAAAACGAATAAGTTACGACATTTACGAGATTTACGATAACTAAATCTATAAAAATAAATATATAACTGTTATGAACAGTAAAATCACTATTCATCAGAAAAACTCAAATTTTGAAAATGTTATATTTTGATAACTCGTCTTAATACGAAGGCGTGGACGTAAGAAACGAAAGAAACGGACTTAAAACGAGAAAGTTACGCCAGTTTTACTAAAGTATACTTATAAACGTTTTTACTTTATAAATATGATTTCACTAAAACGATTAGATGGTGATGTAGCTATATAGAATTATATGTGGTATTAGTTAATCAAAGTACTATATTACTAGGGAGTTTCATAATGAGGCCTCTTCGGGGTGGCGTATCGACGAGTTGTTGGATTTACGATTTAAAGTGTCCTAGCTCCTCATACGTCACTACATGACCTCTTAATTATGATAGCCCGAACGATAGTATGATGAGCTATACGACCTATAAATAATCAAAGTGTTTAGTACTTATACGACCTATATTGGATTAGGTTGCATTCGATCGTAAGCGTGACGCATTTTCTATTGTGAATACTTGTTGATTACCATTCACTCGAGGTGAGTTCATAGCCCCCTTTTTACTACGTGATTGTTTTACAAAATCTACGGGGTGAATTACATTGCTTGTTTTACTATTGGACACAAGTGTTTTTCTAAGTGTTTTCAAAGTGTTTACAAAGTGTATGCTATCCAGATTACTGCCTGAATATTATTGCTAAGTTACCTTATTGCCGTGAAGTCCCTATTTATCATGAACCGTTAATTGCTATTGTAGTAAGCGCGAGTGTTGTGGATAGATCTATCGGGACTGACAATCCCCACCTTTCCTTGGGTCACTAGTTTGATCAAGGTGCATTTAACATTGAGAGGTGTTAGGTTGTTGGCAAGCATCCTATATTCTGATTGGGGCACAAATCTAGTTAAGGCTTCGGGGTCATGAGCTTAGTGCAATAATAAACGTTTTGGACTACTGAATGTGTTTCAGAGTCTACTATTACTTCGATCTTGTGGTCCACCCTTTTTACCGATAAACCTATGATTTCACTCAACCTTTGTGTTGACTTTTAGCATGTAATTTCAGGTCCTAGGGTATGAAGATTGGAGGGGAGCCGTGGCGGATATCAATGAAGACGGATTCTGTGTTTTATCTAAAGTCTATGCAACTTTTATTATCTTTAAAAACTTAAGTCATCTTTTGGTATTATGAAGCTTTTGTTTAATTAAATATGTACTTGAAATGTTTATGACTTTTAAAACATATGGGACCTAATGTATGAACTCTGATATTTTGCTATGGCATCGAATGAAATCTTATCTTAAAACGTCCATTTAAGGTCGTTTCCTATATCTTGATTGTTGTACTTTGACGTAGCACCCCATTGTTACCATTCCGCTGCTACCTGATTTTGGGGGTGTTACAGATGGTACCAGAGCCAAGGTTATAGGGAACTGGGTCATTTTCAAAACCTAGTCTATAACCACAAAGTTTAAAGGTTTTCTTTTCTTTCATTTTTAAATACAGAATCCTTCATCGCTATCCGATATCCACGCGCGCGTATTCCCTGATCCTTACTTACTTTTCCGATTGTCATTATTACATTATATATAATCTTATATATATAATACTTGGTTTAAATTCGATCTCTTACGTATATCTTTTGACCAACAATATCTCTTAGGGTGGGGGAAGACATGACTAAAACAATAACAAAGGGGTATATACTATTAGATCCCCATAATGAAAAAGTATATATTTCATATTATATAGTAGTAATTCAAAATAGAAAAAAAATTTCAAAGCTTTTAGGTAGCGGGAACATACGGTATATACGTACACAAACACTTATGCCCTAAAATGCAACTATATGAGGGACCCTTAAGCTATAGTCTAGGCTCAACCACCTAGTTCTCTATAACCAATGGCTCTGATATCTTAAAACCAATCTGTCATACCCCGCCAAGGCGGAAACGCGAGGCGTAAACAAGAATGGATATCATCACAACACATGGTGTCTATATAGAGAATACTAAAATGAAAACTAAAGTAAAGCAAAGACACAAAGTGTCATAACAATACCCAAAACCTAATGGTGTCTTTATTAATGAGAAAGAGGTCTCGTCAATAAATGACATGCAAAACATAATCCAAACAATTCATGCAAACGCATTTATTCAAACAGAAAGCATAAATAACTCCAAGCATCCTACGGTCTCTTCTAGCCACTTCGCTCTATCTTAGCACCATTAAGCTCACCTGAAAATGATGCTTAAAAACGTCAACATAAAGTTGAGCGAGAATCATAGGTTACGACATACAATAATATCCAAAATAAACTTTCAATTAGCTGCTGCAATTACCAAAACAATTCATGACACCAAATAACCACAACGGGACGGAACGTGCCCACGATCCACAATCATTCCAACTACATATGTGCGCTACATGGCCTCATATTAGCTCACGCAGTCTTACCACCGTCACACCTCATTTTGCATATTGGGATCCACAATACCAAACATATCATACACTGGGTAGGCGTACCCATCCGATCCCATATCACAACACTGAGTAGGCGTACTCATCCGATCCAATACACATAACTACAACAAGCTTAAAAACATTTTAACACGACAACAAGACAAGCATCATTCTCACCCCAAAATAACATGAGAAAAAGGGGCTATGAAACTCACCTTTGCTTAGCTTTCCAAAAGATTCCAACAAAAAGCTTCACAAACAACTAGCACAAATCTAACAACAAAATAACTCGTGTTACACGCTACTAAGCCAAAAGCTTAATGCACATGTAACAATCATATGATGGATGTCTAAGGTGTTTTATTAACCCCATGGGTCACCCCGACACCATACCCAACTTTAACCACTTCATTAACAAGTTTCACTAGTTAGTCACAATTTGTTCAAAACTGCAGAATTTTAACGTGACTTAACGTACTCAAAACCTCTACTTACTGACCTCCATAATTCATACCAAAAATCACCTATGTTCATTTATGAGTATATTAACTACCTCATGATTCCCAAGATCCATTTACATGCACAAGTACTCCTAAGAAAATCAAACTTCAAAATAGTCCCAATTCGGATCTGTTTGCACACTAAAAAGTTTGGACCTAAAAACCATACTTATACTCCAAATCAGAAGCTCTCCTTTGGGGGATTTCTAATAGACACATAGAACTAAACTCCTGTAGAAGGGCTAATCCTAATTCAAATTTTAAGTGGGGGTTTTACACTTCGTAATCTGACCTAAATCTGACCCGTATTTACTGTTTTGACAACTTTTCTTGCAACCAACGTTTGACTGACTTCCCGACCTCAAAAACCTTCGATGCCTGATGTTCTGAAAACTAGACTCTTTGAGATACGTCATAGACACCGAAAACTTGACAAAAACTATTACCATCATTGAGATAACATCTGAACAACACGACCCAAAATTCTGCTCAAACCTAAATCAAGTTTTAACACGAATTAAACCTAACCTATCATACCCATTACGATTACATTAAACCCTAATCAATTATGAACATGGATTAATATCATTACTTTACAAGATTATATAAAAACCCAAATTCCATCATAATAATTATTACAATGTTTTATAATATAATAACTAACAAAGATATAATTAAACAACCTAAAGCTTGTTTCCTTCACAAAATCAAAACCCTAAAATTTTCTCTTCTTCTTTTTCTCTTTGATTCGGTCGAGACAAGTATAGGGAGAGAGGGTCTATGGTATTTAAATTTTGGTATTTATAGGCCTCTAGAATAATCCTAGATAATTCCTAATTAGAGTCCTAGTTTAATTAGGCTTGGATTTCCTTTCTTTTTTTCCTTTTCTTTTTCTGCTAAAATTCATTTTTACTATTCATGTATAAAAAAATATTTTATTTATTTATTAATTACTTAATTATTTGCTTTACCTTAAGTTTTTGTAAAAACCTAAGCTTATTAGCGCATACCCTTTTGCGTAAACGCAATTTACTAGACTTTTAAAAATAATTAACTTTTTATTTTTATTAAACCTAACATTCCAAAAATAGAAATTTCATTTCTTTCATATCCTTACTACTATAACCTAATCTCATCCTAATATTACTAACACATAAATACGTATATGTATAATTACATTACATAATATTGCCGAAACCGCTTAATCACCAAAAAACATTCCTTGTCCATCCAAAAAGTGACCGAAATGAATTCTACATACTACATCAGCCACACCCTAAATCTACCAATCCAATTGACACAGGTCCCATATGCGTTCACCAGAGACTTAGCTACAATCTCTATACGACACATCTCACATATCCCACACTAACACTCATCTCTTCGCGCGACACACATGCGTACCACACAACACATATAACACATTCAACCTGCGAGACTTCTCAATAGAAACAGATATATTAGGTCGTCTACTCACAACGTCTTACGCGAGAGACACCCTAACCGTGCTCAAGCGCGCAGTTGTCACCAACATGGCGATTCGTAGAGCATCACAACTCTATCTTAGCAACACTCAGCGAGTCTCAAAGCCGTCTCCAAAAAGCCGCCATTCAACTTGGAGCTACAAGCAAGCTCAACCGCGTGGCGCACAGATATATGTCCTCTCTCTACGACCGCCTGCTACAGCACTAGATTTTCAAAAGGTTCTATTACGCCCAACGTCTAATTCATCATACTCACTCAAATAAAAGAACCAACACATATGCCTTTAGGAAACTTCATGCACTCTTCTCTGTACAACCTCTCACTATCGAGCGTACTTAGCACGAACGCCACACACACACTCACCGAGCGACAACCACAACACTCTCATCTAATCTCTTCTCTAACCAAAGAACCTCAGCGTACACAAGTTCTAAGCGAAACTGAGCTCATCCGATGCGACTATTTGGCGCCGACTAGCGGAAGTTCTATTCTCACAAATAAATCTCCAGAACTGTCCCCCATCTGCCACGATAGCGACCATCGTATCAAGGCATTAATGCATCAAGTCTTCTCACATACATTATGCTCACATCTATACCTATCACTACACATAAAGAGCGTCTATTGCGCGAGATCGCGTACCTCATGTGGTACATCTAGCTCACATCCAATGGCTTACTAAACCCCTAGATGCTGATTTGAGTGGAACTCTCGTTGACCAAACGAAATATCGTAGCTGGGGTGGGTGGGGGGTGGGGGTGGGGGGTCGGAGTACTCATGTACTTAATAGCAAGTAGACAGGATATTGTACATGCAACATGTTATTGTGCTTGTTATCATGCGAGACCAACTGAAAAGTACCTCAAGGAGGTTAAACGGATCTTTTGGTACCTTAAATATACCATTAATATGGGACTCTGGTATCTGAAGGATACCGGTTTCAAACTAACTGGTTTTTTAGATTCGGATCACGCGGGCTGTCTTAATTCACGTAAGAGCACATCTGGTGACATACAATTTATAGGTGGTGATAAGTTAGTCAGATGGTCGTTCAAGAAGCAGGACTGCACTTTAATGTATACAGCAGAAGCCGATTATGTATCTTTATCTACGTGCTGCGCTCAAGTTCTCTGGTTGAGAACTTAGCTCACAGATTATGACTTTCACTTTGATAAAATACCTATGTATTGTGACTCACAAGTAGCCATAGCCATCTCGTGCAATCCAGTCCAGCATTCTCGTACCAAGCACATTGATGTCAGATGTCACTTCATAAAGGAACATGTTGAAAAGGGTATAGTTAAATTATTATTTGCCAAAAAATTAAATGTAAAAATAATAAACCTGATCACAATCTATAATGCATATTAGAGACAAATACGTAAGAGCTTAAGAACTAGGCAACAACGTATCGGCAATTCTTTGCCAAGGAGAAATACCTGCGAAAATGGAAGACCCTTTATTGAGAAGGAGGGATAGAAAGTGAAAGAAAATGGTTGTTTCTAATCACTCTACCTCGTTAGAATACTAGGGGACTCAATAACCTTTCGACCCCGATTGGCTATCTAGGAACATGCGTAAACAATAATCCCACATTAAACCTCTTCAAAAAGCTTAACATCAAACTGGCAAGAAGAAACTGATCATATCATTGGATTGGCTGACTGAATCAGAAGTCCTAACCCCGTTGGGATATGTTAAAGACGTAATAAAGTCCACATAGTGAAACTAAAACAATTAAGATGAAATTCTCTACGTGAACAATAGAGAAGGACCCCGAGTACCCCCTATTGCTATAGAGTAGGATTCCCTAGCTACCAAGCCCTAACGCATTTATAAGATTGTAAGGATGACCAAAATAGCGTAAAGGGGAAGGAATCACTAGGTCAGATATTCGCAAGTAAAGTAGGAGTACGAATATCTCAGTTCTCAGTGCAACAGCAGCCTGATATACACACACACTCAGCCTTAACAACTCTGCGCGAGCCACACACATAATATGAGTACAGCGACTCTTTTTAGAGGATCGACTTCGAGTATCAAGACACACAATCTGTTACTCACCACCAGAAGAACTGGAATGTTCTGACAAACTCGACTCGCTTATGATTTATCAAACATATGACTTGTAAATACTTGAATGCAAAACACAAGTAGACATACTAGACATCTAATATAAAAATCTACAACCACAATACACTCTTAAACGACCTTCACATTATAGAGAGAGATTCTTCAAAAGTACCAAAAACTCTTCATTCTCACTCTGTGACTATGTCTCCTAGCGCAAATCTGAGAGTCTAAATCATTTCGAGTACTCTCTGGAAAATGTCGATGAATCTCAAACATTGCGCCGCGAACAGATGATATCAGAATGACGAGCTCAGAAAGCGGACTCTCTGACTTTGACTATACACTTCATTGTCTTAACTATTCTATCAATGTACAGACTTAACTTGATGACAAAGATTCAGATTCCCTCATACTCAACGTACAGTCACACCTACACTCGCTCTTCTAGCGCACAATTAATGTATCCCACAGTCAATTCACAGATAACGATTCGCTATTAGCGTTCCCACAATATACGCACAAAGATACCATTCTATACATCATAGCGTATCCTAAGAGAGCACACCACTACCAAACGCGACCTCAAAGCAGATCTCTGCGAGCATCTCCACCCAGAACAAACAGTGTGCGATCTACGAGTGAGCAGTTCTATCAGAATTGATCAACCCACGGACTCAAATGTCTTCAAGGATGACAGAATGCTAACTGCTTACGTGCGCACTTACGCGTACGAGCAAAGCAATAAGTATATACAACCTCATCACTATACACCAGTGACTATTTTTCATCTCAACGTCTCTCGCAACCCCACATTTGTTCAAATAAAAACTTTTCCAATGCAAAATTAGTGCTTAAAAAAACTTATGGTATCTTTGGCCATAACAACTGGTATCTTATCAGAAATGGTAGTGATTTTAACACTCCCTTCCTCACAGAAAAAAAATACTTTCCCAAAATTGTGGTATCAAATTTTCTCAAAAAAATGTCATATTTTTATATCGAATCAATTTTGAACAGGGGAACATTTTAAACCAAGCCTTTAATGTATTTTGGGTACATCTCATAAATGTCAATTTTATGTATCCAAAAACATTCAAGTGAAATTAAAATGTAGTATATCAAATGTCAAGTAATAATATACACTGTTCACTAAGGCAATCAGGAAAATGTTCATTAATTCATGCAATCTTGTAGGAAACATTTTTTTCTCCCTCAAGAAAACTTATTCATCGTCAATAAATTTATAATCAAACTTGGTAAATTTCAAACACTAACAGGAAAAAGGAATATTTCTTTAATATAAGGGGAGAAAATGTTGAATAAAATGTAATATTAGGAATAAGTGTGAGACTCTTGTAAGAGACTCTAAGTCTGCAAACTCTTTCCCTTCATGTTGCTCTAAAACCTTTGAATATTCGATATGCAGACCATCGTAAGGTGACATTTGTAAAAGAAGAAATCAAAACGTCTTGATTTTATCAAACACTTTGATTGATTTTCAATGGTTTTATGGTTCGATCTCTATACCCAATCAAACCACTACGACTCTCGGGTAGACGATAAGTCTTAATGTTGAGTTAAGTGGTAGTGTATGAGTCCTATGAATCCAACTAGAACTGGAGGACTACCCATGGGACAATATCTATAGATAGAAAATTAAGAAGTCCTTGGATATGATTGCGATGCTCGCGCTGAATACAAGTCGACAACAAGAGTAGCGTACTGACGCGACATAAGTTCACCCCGTTTCACCACAACCATCTTGAGTTGCGCGTCAACTGATCGCTACGATCTTGCCCTACACGTTCCTTACAAGAGAGACTGTGTAGCGGAAATTGCGCAAAAGATCATCTGTGACTGATGCTCAAAGGCTGAAACGAAAAAGACACAAGCCCTCCGACACTAACTATATATCAGAGCATAAAACGGCAGTCACAACACATAATTCACTCACTCATATATATTCTCTACAAATATCTCTGTATTGATAGAGGTGTCACACACTAATAGAGAGACGTCCCTTACAGCTCCGTCATGGAGACTAACAGAGACGCAAAAGCATACTAAGCCACACTCTCGTCGCGCCCCTCATATAGTACACTTACTCTCACACTGTCTGACACATCCTCTCTCTTAGTACTCCAGGCTTCACACATACATATACACAACGTCTACTGCACCCTCTCTACGCTACACCGATCGCATCGAGTTGATATTGCCTCATATACGTATTCTATAGTTGTTAGTCAAACACAACCTAGACCTCTCGCTATATACACTACTATCTCTCAAAGTGCACAATCAGAGAGGTCATATTGACACCAACCAGAGATCAAATTAACAACCACATCTCTGAACACTGAGACGCTCAAGTCTGATACATCTATCTACACTAGACAACTATCACTGCACTCCAACAGCACCATATCACGCGCTACAGGAGGTCTCACAAAAGATTCCTCCGCGCGAGATTCACTTGTGATCTTTGACTAGTAAACACATCGCACACGTGATACTCTCAAGCTCAGAGTCATTCACAGTACTGAGTGGAAACTTGCGATCTACCCAATGTCAAGAATTTCAAAACACTCAGTAGAGTGGTCTAATGGCAACTATGAGAGGTGGACGACCAAGGACAATATACTCTACGTCTCACGTATACACACACGAAGCTACTTGAGCGAACCTTAAATATCATCTAGAGAACTATGCTCTCACAGTCTAAATGAATTGATTCACACTTAATTACTCTTACAATAATTATGTCACTGATGTCTACGTGTGAGTGAGCGTGAATCTCTCTATCATTTACACGCGACGCCATCACCACGACACTTGTGACGGCGTCAAACGCCCAAGTCTAGAAAACTTAAAGTTTTTAATTATTTTTGAAAATAAAACTTGCATAACATTTAAAATATGAACTCTTCTTTTATAAACCTGCAAAACTAATGAGTTTGACAATTCTCTCAAAATCCCCTATCTTTATTACTGCTTTTAATCGAGGTCGAACCTTAAATTCACATTGTATATTTGTATATCGCACATTTTATGCTTGGTGTAGTTGTCTTTGTCTTTGATGACAGGTTATATTTGACGAGAAAAAGCTTGGAAGTTCTTAGGAAGTTTCATTGGATGATTCTTAGATGACGATTTAACCAATTATATATCGCATGTTTCTTCTCTATTATTGAGCAAACCAGGGGAGACTATTTTTCTTTTCTCTTTTTATCCCTTGTTACCTTTTTCCTTTTAATCATTTTTAACGGGGACTTCTATAGAACATAGGTATAATGTTCAACTTAAGTGTAGGGGGAAAAATAAGCCGTTAGAAACTATTCCTCAAATTGTCATTTGCTTTGTCCTTAAAATGATGGGTAATATACGAACATAGCATAAGAGGTGATTTTAACCTAAATTTTTGATTTTTTTATTAGACATACCGACGAAAACCGAGTATTAATAGCGTCTCATGGATAGGAACTTATATGAGTAGCACAAAAACCCTCAGAAATTCCATCCACAATAACCTAAAAATGAGATGTTCGCCTTTTAGATCTTTAGGAATTCGGGTTATCCATATATTGATACCCAAGATGATACCAACCTTTAGCAATTCGAGTAATGTTTCGAAAGCAGACATATGTGTCTATTTTGTCATTACAGATGTGTACATATGATCTTTGTCACCTGTTATGGAACATTAAGACCGGTTCAAAGAATCGTATGAGTGTACCGATAGTATATTAAATTCTAGAAACTTGTAATTGTTGATGCATTTCCGAGAACCTGCATAGAATATTAAGATTTGCTTAATAAGAGGCATTAGAATTAACCCATGTATATTAAACTATTGTAATTGTTATTGATGGTTCACAGACTAATCAAAAAACTTCCCTCACATCCCTTGCCATGCACTCATTTTTAGTGCAGGATACCCCTAGTACAACCCTTCCGAGCCTATCCTTTTTCACAGTTCTTGTAATTTTCTGGTTAAGCCGGATTATTAATTAAAGCAATGTCCACCCTAAAAAAACCAAATGTTTACAACCCTCAAACGTCTTGAGCCTACCTTGTATGTACTTACTTTTAGTACATTATTATTGTGTTTAATAACCCAATTAATTATTTAGTACATACGTTTTCCTAAGTCCATTATCCTTGTAAATACTTTTTTTGGGACGAATTGGGATTCATGTAGTATTTATTTCGCGGTAAGAAGGGGAAGCAAAGTTAAGTCAATACCCCCAACGAATGGTTTAGATTATCACCATGTTATTTTTTATCCACCTTAAATCGGGTCATTAGTTAGATTGTAAATATCGAGCATGTAAAAGCTCAAGTGTAGGGGTACGTGTTTATAAACCAAAATACCCCCTTGATGTATTATGTATTTAAAAAAAATAAAGATTGATGTAGAGAGTATAGCGCCTTGTATAACTTCATCGAGTCTTGGATTTAACAAACCAAAAACCAGCGTGTATTCGTGTAAATAATTAGCTAACCCTTCCACTCCAAATTCACCTAAAAGCACCCAAATGTATCCCATCCGTTTCCGTTTCCATTATATGTTATCCTACACCTACACCCTATAACCCTTTGAAAGACCTCTTAGATAGTAATGAATAATCTTGCACCTAGCGGTGGAGGTTTGATCCTTTACCAAGCCTATGGTAATTTATATGATATGACAGGTAATGAGTGTTGATTTTCAGTTTCCCCCAAATTTATAATTATTATACAACTCAAGTGAAATAGAGAATCCAAAACACTTATGTGAGGTGCTAGTATATACTTTTCGTGCTTTTATTTACAAGGTCTAGAATGTTGTGTGGTAAAATACTTTTAAAGTGTAAGTAAAATGACCCTCATATTGTTATTGTCTAGGTAGAAAAGTCATTTACTTAAGGAAAAGCAAATCCCAAGTGTAGGGGTATTTGATGAGGTGTTATTTTATACATTTTTTCGGGGTCGTTTAACCCCCTAAATCATGCATTTATGCCCAAAATAGGTACTTAATTGTTCCTTTTTAGGTATTTAGCATTTGGAAGGCATTTGGAGGAAATACATGTGACTTGGGCTCATTTGCAGAAGAAACGAACAAGACTACGGACCTACTAGACCAACCTCTCACAAGAATTTCTAACTCAGAAGACAACAAAAAGACGGCGTCACAAATTACACGTGACGCCGTCACAATTCCTACCACGACGGCGTCACAACATTCACGAAGTGCGTCATCCTCGCACGACCCACCCAAATCCTAGAATATTCTCCCTCTCACACTGCGACACGAAAAAAACGTGACGCCGTCGCAGCGATTTTCCTATATATACAAACCCGAATTTATGGTTTTATGGGTGTAACTTTAGAGTAAAAGAAAAGGACGAACCCTAGTTCGTTTAGCAGCTGTTGGGGGATGATTTTAGGGCCTCAAAACCCTATTGTACTTCCTTCAATTCATGTTTTAATCAAGTAAGATTATCTTTAATCATTCAATATGTCTATGTGTTGTGTGATTTATCTATCTTCTTGCTTTATTTATAACATGCTTGGCTAAACCCTTAATTGTGTTCATTTATGATTGTATGAAACCTAGAATGTAGATCTTAGTGGTGTTGCTTCTTGTGATGAATATGCATGTTAGGTCTTAGAAAACCAGCTTTTGTCTGTATCGCTGTTGATATGTCTAGGAAAACATGATTGTGTAGAAAGGATACCATAGGGTAACAGTCTTCATACTACCTTGCCCCTTTTATGGTTGATCCACTTTTAATATATTTCAAACGCATTTAATATACTCTTGGGGGCCTTGTAATAGTCTTCATACTACCTTACTTGTGCGTTGCCTTAACGGAATATTAAATAGACAGCGGGTTCGTGTAATCCGTTCATGACTTAGGAAATAGTTACATAAATCATCACAAGTGTGACAAAGCAACAACACTAGGAGAAGCAATCTAGGGAGTAGTACATGATTAAATAAACACAATCTTTTATCCTATTTTTATCACCAGTAGCGTAGTTTATTTAGTTTATTAGCTAAAACCAACCAACATCTCAAAATATATGATTTACCTACTTTCTTATAAATACAAAAATAATATTCTCTCAACCCTTAGAATTCTGTTAGACCTTGATCAAGCATTCCCAACCTATTTCCTGAGTGAACGATAACAACCCCCTAGTCTTGCCTATAGTACTACTACAACGATTAGGTGCTCTGCCTAGGGAGTTGTAAAACTTCGTGTAGAAGTCCTACGACGATCACATCATTTAATATAGAGATTATTGTTCAAAAAAGCTTTTGGGCTTAGCTCTGGTTTTTTAGCCTCTTGAAATATGTTGTAGCATAGTTATCTATCTCTATTGACCACCCCTAACGTCCATGTCAAAAGTCAACAATATCGAATTAGAAGTTGAATTTTTATCTCTTTCGTTGTTGGCTCCTTACTTGGACCTAAGAATGACCTTTAGAGTGTGCTAAGGGTTTGGTACTTTCACGCGTACTTAAGTGTAGAAAATGACTTCTAATTCGACATACTATGCTTTCCCAATAAAAAGAAAGGGTTATGAAGGAAGGGTATGGGTTTGGTGAAATAAATCTTACAATTCTAATGCACTACATTATCTTTATAATCTCTTTCTCAATCACTAGTTTTTCCACCCATCTTTCTTTCTCTCTTTGAAACTCATTAAATATTGTAAGTGTGATTGATATTATATGTATCTACATTTGGTATCAAATAAAGAGTGAATTGATAGTGGTTGGTTTGTGGAGCCTCTCTTATGTAATATAAGTTTATATTTTATTCTTTTACTCCCCTCCCTTCCAACTTGTTTAAATTTACTGGTACTGTTACATGCCAAGAGAAAATCTAGTGGTGATTTTTTTTGTGTTATTCTACAAGTACTTTAGTCACTTATATTTATTACATGCAAAAATAAAGTGCTCAAAATTTTTAAAAATCAAACTTTTGTGTTTAAAAACTATAATGTTTGCATTTTTATCAAAGGTTTAACAGTATTAAAGCTTGTTTTGCCAAAAAAACAGATTAAAAACATCAAAAAGTGTGTAATAAGTGTTTTATCGTGTTTAAATTTTTTCGAAAACCATGTGGATTTGAGAGAAAATTGTGCGAGAATCTAAATCCACATAAATTTGAAAACATCTGAAATAAAATCCTCATCTAGAGGGAAAAATGTGCGACAACTTATTCCCACATAATTGGAAAAACCAGCGATTAATATGAAAACAGCGAAGTCAAATTCCTCAACCTTTGGGAAAAACATGCGAACAATTGATTTCCTTCCTCATAATAAGAAAAACGAGGCTAGAATCGATTTACACAGTATAGCAAAACAAGTGACAATTCATTTCCTCATAATTTGATAAACGTGCGAGAATCGATTTCCACAGGATTGCAAAAACACATGACAAAACATTTCAATATAATTTTAAAAAACTGACGAGAAATCGATTTCCACATAAATCCAAAATCATACGAAAATGGTTTTTGTGACTTAAAAACCCGCGGATTTGCTTTTTGAAAACACTATTTACCTTAATTAAAACACGGAATTACTTAAACACCTAACCTTAATCATTATAAAACCACACAACACTTCATAATCATCAAAACGATCCTGATATAATTTCACACAACATCAAAACATCAATTCATCAATGGCTATAATGGCTGAGAATGTTATTGCTGCAGGTGCTGAAAACCGACCACCAATGCTCGAGAAAGGCATGTATGATAGTTGGAATACTCGTATACTACTTTACATTGAAGGTAAGGAGAATGGAGAAATGCTACTTGATTCAATCGAGAAACGGTCCCGTTTTAATCAGATGATTACTGTTCCAGCAAATGAGACTAAAGAAGAAGAAACACGACTGCAAGAAATAAAAGATCTCTCTCCAAAAGAAAAACTAAGGAAAAGTTATGACATCAAAGTTGTTAGCATCATTCTTCTTGGTTTACCAGTTGACATATACACTCTTGTTAATCATCACAAGACAGCCAAAGAAATATAGACAGGGTCAAGGACTCAATGGAAGGAACTAAGCTCACAATTCAAGAAAGAGAATCGAAGTTATATGATGAGTTCGATAGATTTACGTATGTGAAGGAAGAATCGATTCACTTGTATTATTTGAGATAGCTAATTGATAAATGACATGAATATCATTAAAGACCATTAGTGAAAAATTTCAAATTAATACGTAAGTTGTGAATCATCTTCAGCCGAGAATGGAGTAAGGTTTTGTTAACAGCAAGCTAAGCACAGCAAAGGACTTTATAACGTGATTAACTTGATCAGTTGTAAGCATATCTCAAACAGTAATGAGAATGATGCAAATTAATGTTCTAACAATGCACACAAAGGTTCCCCAAATCCACTTGCCTTAAATGCTACACTTACAATCCACTCCATCTTACCGCAGTCAAAATTCCATGTATAACCACACCATATTACAACATTCAGAACTCATCGTATATGGCCTATAATTTATACTTAACTCGCTCAATCATTTTATAACATCAACTAACTAATCGGCGCAAGATCAAGTCGATTTCACCACATGCAACAACTAATATTAATCAATAAACGAAATCGAACAAAACAAAAATAAAAAGAACGCTTACAACGATAATAGTCAAACTCGCCGTCTTTGTTCCTTTGGCCATGACCTTGGACCCCACGGCTAAACCCAAACCGAACCAATTTAAGCCCAAATCTATTTTACCACTAATCCGATATTACCCAATCTACTAATAACCCAAACCAACAATCAAGGTTACAAATCGAGACACACCCTTGTGTGTCTTGGTCACGGCTCGAACCCCACTCGGACACCAAACCAAACCGAGACCAAAACCAATTAACCCAATGCGACCCTAACCAATATCTAGTTTACTAAATCAAGAAACCTTTCAATGTTTAAATCAAACCCACACCCCTTTGTGTCTTGTTCGGTTTGAACCCACAACCTAAAACAAAACTGTTAGTGCAAATATTACGATATTTAATCTATACGATCTCTTTATGTTTTGGTAATGACAAACATGTGACTTGTAATACGTAACGTAAAGTGCGCAAGTTACTCGTAATCACAAATCATCAATGCACACATGCATCAACATCTCTAGACGTCTCAAGTATGCATCAAGACGGACATTGGTTTACACCATACGTAAATCACATAAGGTATGTACAAACAAGCATTAAACTTGTAGGATGATCAAAGAAATAAGTTTTTGTCTTAAACTTT